>JBBPBX010088793.1:0-14424 GCA_038048925.1 Garcialebias charrua
TGTGGTCTTTTTTAAAGCCATCCAATCCAATAAAGACACAGGGATTAACCTGACACTGCTTTCAACAAATAAAGAACCAGAGTCATAGTTTTACCTATTAGAGAACACATGTGTACTTTTACTGAGGTCATCTGTACAGTATGTGTTGTACGTGTACTGAGGTCATGTGCACACTGCGTACTTTTACTAAAGTCATGTGCACAGTGTACTGTGTACTTTTACTGGGGTCATGCACACAGTATACTGTGTACTTTTACTGAGGTCGTGCACAGTATACTGTGTAATTTTACTGAGATCATGTGCACAGTATACTGTGTACTTTTACTAAGGTCATGTACACATTGTTGTCCTCTTTATGTGAAAACCTTTGAGAAGTGACATATTTGCAGAAGGAAAAATCACAAATATTGGGTGGGGGGGCTGCGCATGTCTGTGTAAACTCTAGAAAGTTTTCTGTCAAAATATTTTTTTTCTGCTTTAATCTCTGCCTTAAATATGCTGCAAGTGACTCTCTTGTAAAGTCTGATGAGGAGAACGAGGAAGTTCCACTCCAGCAGCTCCTGAAAGAGGCTGACACTCAGGAGCTCCAAACTGTCCACAAGATAGCTGCCTGAGAACATTTGTATATAGTAAACTTTGTATATAGTGCAAAATGCTTCTTAAAGTACCTTTTGTTTGCCTTTATTGGGAAGATTGCAGACAGCTACAAAGTTTGTCAGACAACCAAATTGTGCCAAAAGATTGTTCGCTGGACAATCTGGAAATTGCCCTTATGCCAACCCTTGTGTTTCCTGGTGTTTTGCTTGTGTGGTGATAATCACTTACGGATACCAGCCCTCCCCACACACATATTGCCACCATACTCTTCAGGT
Organism: Garcialebias charrua; assembly: GCA_038048925.1. NCBI lineage: Eukaryota > Metazoa > Chordata > Actinopteri > Cyprinodontiformes > Rivulidae > Garcialebias > Garcialebias charrua. The sequence continues at coordinate 873 of JBBPBX010088793.1, forward strand.
GAGTCCCACACTTTTAGAATCACTGAAATATGATCATCATAGAAGTAAATAATTGAACAAAAATAATAACAAAATAAAGTTTTATGAAACTAATTGTCAACATATGCTGTAAATAATGAACATGTACCACAATAAAAGTACAATTTTTGCTAAGAAAGTTAAATATTAAACCTTTTTTTATTTATTGACGTTCTCACACTCGTGTTTCTGCCATGTAGGACAAAGTTAAATTACTGTAGTACGTCTTCCATTTTTTTCTCTCCCTACTTTAATATTTTTTAACACTGTGCAAAGCATTTTAATACGATTGCTTTTTATGTGGTCAGGCTGCCAGCTGTCTTGTACTGCTGCAAGTGGGATTTTGTGGGGGATGGTGGACAACCTAAAAACTGAAAGCAGCCAGGGTGACCTAAATCATCAGAGGTGATAACTCAGTTGGATAGCTGGAGATTACCCTGGGATCAAGAGGCTCAGTGGCCTCTCAAACAGCAATGACTGGAGAGCATGTCCCTTCTCTCCGCTCTCCCCACAGAAACCATTTAAGGCTGTTTTAGACTACAATGTGCATGCTACGACTTTCCAAAAAGCCCATTTGTCACATGGTAATATTTTTTATTTATTTTTTTACATATTTTTTATTTTTTTTTAGTTGACAAATAAGCTTAGCTATAAAAAATTAAAAAACAAAAAAATCCCAGAAGGCGAAGATGCTCCTTTAAAGGCTGAGTTAGACTCGCGCTTTGGTCCGCAGGCTGGAGCGCGCGTGCTGCGCGTGCACTGTGCCGTGCGGCAAAATGTGTTTACAGTGTCGCCTCTGTGTTTATAGTTGTCGCACGGCGGCGCATGGCAAAGTGCTGTTCTTTTACGGACCAGCAGGAGGCAGTACCCTCTAAAACCTGTGCATATGTTGCAAGAAAGGCGTAGAAGAAGAAATCTACCGTAGAAGAAGAACTGTTTGAAATCACACAACAAAAACAAATAGCTTTCCGCTCGCGTGCTGAACTGTTGTCTTTATTTGCGGCTTTAATGCATGGAGTCAGCGGAGGAGAAAGCGATCACGTGACTTTTGGCGAAAAAACAAAAGAAAAGTCCGACTCCAGATCAGGAACGAAGGAGAATTTAATACATTTTGTGTCACAAAACATTCCTCCATGCGTCGCGACTCCGTCTCCACGACCACAGCGGCGCAAACAGCTGCAGGCTCCGGCGTGAAGAGGGTGAAGGCTGTCGGTGAGGACCTGTCAATCAAATCGTAGCGCCCACCGCGCGCGCGCAGGGCTTGCGGAGTTTCAAAAATTCAGAGGTGCACGGCACGCGCTAATCCCCTGCGCGGGGCCAACGCGCAGGGGCGGGGACTGTGAAATTGCGTCACTTTTGGAGCGCGCACCCTCGCGCGCTGCGCGGCGCGTCAAGTATGAATCTAGCTCAAGTCAGGAAGATGTTCATTTATGTTGTTGGGAGTATTTAGTTGTCTTTTTAGTGCTGCTTTAGAGCAAAATTATAGGATTTTGGGGAATTACATGTTTTGTTTTTTTTCAGTAATCATTACAGCTATTGTATTGCAGCTCGGTTTAATGAAATGGCTTTTTGTGATTTGATTTTGAATCATGTCTCCATGAGGCTGGGATTCTTTATCTGTGCTTGTGTGGCTGCAGGGCTGCTTGTGTTGCAGGGAGATGGCCCAACCATTAATTAATGATTGATTGATGAGTCTGCCATACTGTGGCCAGGAACAGGCCCATATTCTCCTCTCAGTGTATGAGTGTAGGATGTGCTGGCGCGTGGGTTTGTGATAGAGGAGCAAGAAAGGTTACTCACTGATTACTTTGTGCTTAGCTTCGTTCAAAGGAGGAAAGAAAATCAACTGGTCCAGTGTGCCATTCTCATTTTCAATACACTCCTTTCTCTCAAAAAGTTTCTTAAAAGACAGGGTTTTATCAAAAGTATCTATCCTGGATTAATCTGTAAGTAACAAGTAACAGCATTCCATCTGATTAAATGGTAAATGGACTGTACTTATATAGCACCTGTCTATCTGATCAAGATACTCAAAGTGCTTTACACTACAATCTGTCCTTATTCATATAGCACTCTACTAGATCTATACAAAGATTAATCAGTGCTTTATCACATTCATACACACATCAGAGGCAACGAGGGGTTCAGTGGCTTGCCCAGTGACACTTCTGCATGTGACTGCTGGGGGAATTGAACCTCCAACTCTGGCATTGGAGGATGACTGCTCTAACCACTCAGCCACCCTGATTAAGCAAAAATATGTGCATCTTTGTAAATAAAACAACTCTTTAGCTTCATGGTTACTCCACTAATGTGCGAATGTGCAAAACAATCTGAAATGTCTTCAGCTCGTCTAGTAATGCACATCTAAAGCTGAAGGGACTGTTTAGTGTTACGAACAGTGAATTGGGGTGAGGGGGTGGGAGTTTTGCTTTAGGCAACGCTTGTTCTAGGGACCATCTGGTGTATTGGATTATAACTTTCTGTGCTTAGAAACCTTTAACACTCTTTCAGTCATCATTTAACAAACACTTTAAAGCTCCACTGACATGTTCTTTTAACTTTTCAAAAAATGGCACAACATATATAAATATTAAGATAGACCTCTGACCGTTTTTGCTAAAATAATGTTAAATGAATGAAAATTTCTCTCAAAATAGTTTAAAATTAGCGCCGTTTGTTTAGACCGTAAATCCGGATCTTCCGGTCACGTGTCAGCATTCCCGTTTCTGACGTCACGTCCGATACTGAACTCTGCTCAAACGACAAAAATATAGACGCATCCGTCGAATTTAGCCATTTAAAACTACATTATAGCGAAGCCAAATCGCTATAATGTAGTTTTAAATGGCTAAATTCGACGGATGCGTCTATACTTTTGTCGTTTGAGCAGAGTTCAGTATCGGACGTGACGTCAGAAACGGGAATGCTGACACGTGACCGGAAGATCCGGATTTACGGTCTAAAAAAACGGCGCTAATTTTAAACTATTTTGAGAGAAATTTTCATTCATTTAACATTATTTTAGCAAAAACGGTCAGAGGTCTATCTTAATATTTATATATGTTGTGCCATTTTTTGAAAAGTTAAAAGAACATGTCAGTGGAGCTTTAACATATTATGTAGTACCGTACATTTTTCTTGACTTACTTGAAACTAACATTTTTCACTTGTTACTACTTAATTAAGTTTCATAACCTGTTGGTTCTTGCCAGTAGTTCAACAAATTCTTAAAGCCATTTAAAGAGGTCAAGGTCGAGAGATTCAGATCTTTTTGCAAGCTATTCCAGGAAACAGGAGCGGAGTAGGAGAAGGCCCTTTTGCCTAGTTCAGTCCTCACTTAGGGAACACTGCAGGTAATATGGGGGAGCGGTGTCACAGAGGTTAGAGACGGTGGGCCTGTGATTGGAAGATCGCCGGTTCAAGCCCTGGTATGACAACATCAAAAAATGTGGGTGGAAGAGGTGAAACACCCACACCTTCCTCCACCCTCATTCACCCCACTCTGGGCCTCCTGAGCAAGGCGCCTGACCCCCACCATCTGCTCCCTTAACAGGTCTCTCTTGAAAATGAGTTATTGTGGCTCAATTAGACTACTTGTATAAATAAAGGGTAAAAAAAAAATCTGAGAGCACATGCTGTAGTTGCACTCATGCAGAGACATGTATATGTATGAAGGCAGCAGACTAATGGTTTGTCCACACCAAACAGCGTTTCAACGGCAAAAAAGCTTGTCACGCACGCAAGTGGACGCACTGGACCCAGTGGTGTCCAGACCAGAACGCGAAGCTGCGGCGGCGTGGCGGCGGGGGGGGGGGGAGGAGCTTACCGGTATACCGAGTTCCTCACTGCACTCCGCCAGGCAAGGAGCTTTTTATTTCTGTCTCTGTAGAGCAGACTTGACTGGTCGTGAAGGACTTGTCGCGAACACACAGCTACAATGAGTTTCTCTTCCATAGTACACGACTTTGCGGGTTTTTTCTGTGTCCCACAAACAATACGTCACATAGTTGCGCAATACCCGTCCCCTCGTTTCCGCGTCACATAGCGGACTCTCCCCCTCTCTCCTCCCCGCGACTCTCCCTGATCAACCAATCAGGGAGAGTTGAACGGCGTTTGAATGTTTGAACGGCGAAATCTTCAGCTAAATCAACGTGTGCTTTGGAGGCTGACGCGGGTTCACGTGCACGGAAAACGCTTTCCAGCACGATCAACACGCACGTGACGTGACGCCCGATGCCAAGACGCGCCTGGAGGCGCGTCCCCCATTGACTTTGCATGTAAGCTGGACGCTCCTGCAGTTGAAACGCTGTTTGGTGTGGACGTACCATAAGAAGTGATTTAAATATGAAAATGTACCAGTGAGAGAGTCTGTGTAAAGTTAATGATGTCCAGTTACCCAGTGAATACAGGGTGCAGTGGTGGATATGAGAGCCAGTTATGAATCTTAGTGCACTTTGATAGACAGCATCCAACATCTGTAGGGTGCTTGTAGGAACGTTCATGTAGATAATGTCACCATAATCAATGGAGGGAAGGAAAGTCACAGTTACAAGGCATTTCCTAGCATTCAGAGTTAGACAGGATCTGTTTCTGAAAAAGAAACCCAGTGTAACTTTCAGTTTCTTTACTAGGTTTTCCACATGGAGCTTAAAAGAGAGATGCGAGTTGACCATATACCCAAATATTTATAGGAATCAACAAACTAAATCGGGACACCATTTGAGGATACAATCGGAGGAAGAACTGCTGGCACTGACTTCTTGTTTGAAAAAAGCATCCCTTTATCTTTATCAGCATCTAAGAGATTTAAGACAAGTTTGAGGTGGAACAAATCTGACTGGATGATGTCAAAAGCAGATTGCAAAAGCTGAAAAGCCATAGCTACTGTTTTAGCTCGACAATAAACAACTGTGTCATCAGCATAGAAATGTAAGGATGCATCAAGGATGCTCTGACATACATTAGCTATGTAGATTGTAAAGAGGGTGGGTTCTAAGGCTGAGCCTTGTAGTACACCATTGTTGACTGTTAAATAACAGGAAAAAGTACCATTGTGTTCAACACATTGCCTCAGATCGGAAAGATAGTTAGAGAACCAACCTGGTGTGATCTGAGAAACAGATTTCTGAGAGCTTATGACACAAAATGTTATGATCCACAGTGTCAAACCAGATTGATGGAGAGGTAAGATGTTAAATGTGTCCAAATACTTTTTGAATTGAGAGTTTATGTTTTTCTAAAACCTTGGCTAAAATGCAGAGTTTAGAGATTGGCCGATAGTTGTTCAGTGAGGTGGGATCACCTCCCTTCCTGGGTGTACCCCACCTCCTGCATAATGACCTCTGGAGTTAGGCACCAGATACCTCTTGACGCTGCTTGGAGAAGCAGGAAAAAAAAAAAAACTGTGGTTAGTTGGATGGGTGGATAAATGGATGAATGAAGGTGTAAACTGCGTTGTGACAAAATGTGGAAAAATAAAATAAAAACTAGGTCATTTTAAATCTTTGTCCTTCCCTAGTTCATCACACATATGGTCACACAAAGTAATGCCAAGCACAAAGTACAGTACAGACTGAATAGAAAATTTTCTCACCACACATCCCGTTGTCATCACAGACCCATGGGTTTCATTAGTGCCAGCTTTTAAAACAACAGCTCTGATTCCCACTCCCACACTCCAGTCCCAAATGCTTTCAGTGAAGGACAAACTGACACTTGCTGGACGTCTACATGCATGTGAAATGTGATTAAAGAAGAGAAATGTGTGGTTATTCTCTGTTGTCTATAAATAGAAATGGAGTTACATTGGCATGTGGCTAACCCTTAGGTTGTACCTTTTACTTCATAATTCAATCGTCATGTATTATTAGTCAGACGTGTGGTTAAGACCCACATTTGTTATAAAAGCAAAGCTGAGCATCAAACTGCTCAATGAAAATTAGATTTATTTCATAATAGACTGAATTTAGACACCATGGTTATGAACAGCGTTAGTGATCACACTTGGTGTTTCCTGGAAGGAGATGTTGCTTTTGTGAAGGATTGTACTTAGTCCGACAAAATTAATAAGCTGATTATGCACCCTGGGCACCTTGCATTAAATCACCCCACACACATTACAAACAGCTTTTTATTTATTTATTTATTATTTTACTGATAAAGTGTTGAGAGGGGAGGAAAAATCACCCATCATGACATACAATGGGTTTTTGTCCTGCACACTAGAGCCACAAACATCAACAGAGACACTGGGAGGGGGCAAAAAGAAAAAAAAAATAATACAACAAGGAATGGCATCATTTATGTGCGTCTTCCTGACTTTTTCCGACTTCAATTAAAATAACATTAAGTGAATGCACACAAGTGGACAGCAGCTGACTTTGTGGTTGCCCAGCAACTGCTTCAGAGATTTATCCAGGCCTCTGCCTGCACAACTTTCAAAATAAAGGCAGGCCAGAGGAACTTAGATGTTACTACAAAATGTCACCTTTTCTTTAGTTTATCTTGCATTGTGCCACCAATGATACTATATGCTTCTTCCTGTAGTTGATGTTTCTCTATAGCTGCAGACTATTAAAGTATGACCTCTCTTGCTGCCTGGGTAGACCGGAAACAAATTTAGAGTTAGGGTAGTTTTAGCTGTTATTGTTAATTAATTAATAAATAATAATAACAATAATAATAATAATAATAATAATAATAATAATAATAATAATAATAATAATTTGAAAAACTGTCCTATTACAGGGCATTCAGAAAGCCAGTCCAGAAGCTTGACTTATTCAGTATTCCACCAGTGTTTGATCCTGACCTTACTGTTGCATGTCCTTGGTACATAGAGTGCAGCAAATGCCTTTTTGGGAGGATTGCATGCTCCAGCCCATTTTAATGTGCCTTCTCATTCCGATCACACCATCACTAAGGCGTGCAGCAGGGGCTTGGAGCAACCATTTTGATTACCAGACTGATTGAATTAATGTTTCTGAAGCTGATACTTAATGTTTTATGATCGTCAGAATGAGACGGGTCTGTGTAAAGACAATGTGACACTGCTTATCTAAAAGAAGAAGGTCTAAGTCACACAAAGATCAAACACTTGAAGAATCACAATGCCCTAGTTTCAATAGATGAAAGGGATCCTTTCTGCTATAAGCATGCTCATTTCATGATTAATATTTTAAAGGAACCATTTAAAAAATACTGCATACTTCCAAAATCCCTGTAACACATCAGTTCATCATATATACAATAAATATGCTTGTTGTGAAATAAGATAAGCCAATGCTTTTTTATTAAGCATCTTCTCCAACTACGGTAAGCCTAAATTGTGTGCTTGTTTCCTGATATGTTGTCTTCTTTTTAAATGTCAGTGCATTTAACACTTTAACAAAAAGCCATATTCTTTTTTTAGCTTCATATAATGATCAAATCAGTTTATGCACCCTCTACTTAATTCCTCTGCTCTTTCACAATTCATATGTCCATGTGAATTTAACATTGATCAGTAAATAGAGTGGCAAAATGCAACTTTTATTTGTATGGTACTCCCTCCCCCGTTACAGTTGATGCTGTATTCACGTGTCCTCAGCCACACGTAGTTCATGAAGAAGCTAAGGTTGTAATTGCTTCAGTCAAATAATTGGCAACAATAAACTTTAGCCTGACATGTAGTCCTTTAAATGTAGCTGTTTAAAGTGACATTATGTCAGATGACCTGACTGGACATTGTTGGAATTTTACCTGAATTACTGAGCATGAACTTTGGTGACGTTGTACCAGTTTTTATAGAAGAAAGTGTTTGCATTAATAAAGCATCTGAATGCTTGCTTTACCACTGCTGATATAATTTTAAGGGATGTATGGACCAGACTGGAGTAGTTGAGAATTTCACATCTTGTTTGTGGACAAAATATACGTTGGATAAGATTAGGAATGGGATCATCAGAGGTACAGCACAGGTTGAACAACTGGGAGATAAAGTTATAGATGCCAGACTGAGATGGTTTGGACATGTCCAGAGGAGGAACAGTGGATATATTGGTAGAAGGGTGTCAGAAATGCAGCTGCCAGGAAAAAGACAAAGAGGAAGGCCAAATAGCAGATATATGGATGCAGTTAGAGATGACATGGAGGTGGTTGAAGTGAGGACAGAGGATGCAGAGGACAGAGTGAGGGGGAGGAGGATGACTCACTGCGGAGACCCCTGAAGAGGGAACAGTCAAAAGAAGAAGTGTGTGGACAAAATATATATCTAGAATATGTATAAAATGTGTCATTTCTCACAGCAGTCTCCTATTTGAATATAAATAAGTTGGCTAACCTTAAATGTTATTTGAACCAGAGGAAGTTTTCAGCACCATGACTACTGTATTATTTTGGCGTATAAGTCACAGTCTTTTTGTTTGTTTTTTTGGCATAGATTTCTCAGTCCTCCAATTTATGTGCTGAAGCGACTTATATACGTGTTTTTTTCTATATTCATAACACATTTTTGACTGACCTTTTAATTTTCAAAGAACTGCAATACCGAGTCCTCTCATGCTTGCTCACTTCACTCAGCTGGTGCAGGGGGAGGAACGTTGGAGAGCTCACGGCTCCGGCCGCGATGGATAAATGGCGTTGTGCTGCCCAGGCGAAATGAAGCTGTTTTGACCTTAAATAAATGCATAATGAATGCAACAGGTCAATGGTGATGCATGATAAATGCGACTTATACGCCAAAGCGATTTATATGTTAGTTTCCTATTCATTATGCTTTTTTTGACTGATGCAACTTATGCTCTGGAGCTATTTATACGCCGAAAATTTAGCGAACTAACGTGGAATTTCATTTTTAGCAGAAAATCTATGCCTTGCAATCAGTCAAAACGTCTTTTGACCGATCCTGTAAACGTAGAACCCGAAGACTATAACTGAGCTGTAGCGTAGGAGAAAGATGCAAATATGCTTTATTTATTTATTTTTTCTTCTTTCGGGTGCTCCCTTCTCCAGGGTTCAACACAGCGAATTAAGTCGCACGAAGACTTGGCAGTTATTTTTACGCAGGATGCCCTTCCTGACACAACCAAAGACCACTGAGCTACCATAGCCCTCTGTGTGGAGCAGAGAGCTGCTGATATCTTGGGTGCTCAGGGGAGCAGATGGTGGGGGATAAGGGCCTTGCTCAAGGGCCCATATTGGGGGAAATGAGGGTGGAGGCAGGTGTGGGTGCTTTACCTATCCCACCCACATTTTGATGTTGTTGGTACCGGGAGTTGAACCAGCAATCTTCCGATCACATGCCCACCTTCTCTAACCTTTTCGCCACCACTCCCTAGAAAGATGCATTAAATATGTCACTTTAATTGTAACATAATTTAATTCTCTTCACTTTTAATCTTGTACAAGTCCAGATCATATTTCCAGGAGTGATTCACTTTCTTTAAAGTTACAGTATATTTTTACTTTTTCTTTAAAGTTCTTAAAAAGAAGAAGAAAAAAGTTTATTTTTAGTTTTCAACATAATAAAGACTTTTTGAGCACAGCCTAAATTTTGCATTTTAGCAAGTCTTTCTTTTATTTAAACTCTGGTTAGATTAGGAGTGCTGTTTTTTTTGTTCATTAATAACTTTATTTTGTAAAGCATCCTGCCATAAATACTAAACTACTCTCTCTCACACCACATTTGCCTTGCTTTTAACTTTGTTTAGTCATAAAGTGCATTCCACAACACAAGGGAAGTCCTAAAGCAGACGTGAATTCATCTACTGTCTGAATGATTCCCTGAGTATTTTACCAGAAACAAAACAGGAAAAGCTGATTAGTGCTTGTTTACATTTCCATTTTGTTTTATGCCTTTTTAACAGCTGTGGCCATAGGCATTATGTTTCCAGGTTTCCCATCTGTCCACTCATTAGATTATTGTGCATAAAAACAAACATGTAATTTTCTAAATGCTAAATTTATCACAAAATACTTTTTTTTTTTTCAAGTTCGGAATTGATCTGAATTCATGGTGAAGCTTTTCATTTCATGGGGACAGCTTAAGTCTACCATATCACAGCTCTAAATTTACTAACTAAGAGAAAACAAACAGAGATGTACATAATAATAATAATGATAATAATAAATAATGATAAAATAATAATTAACATAATAAGAAAATTATCATAATAAGAAAATTATCATAATAATGATAATGTACATGTACATGATGATGTAACAGCCAAACTTCACGTTTGAAGTGGACATGTAGGAACAGAGATCAGAGAAGACTTAAATAAATGAAAACATATTTCTTAAGAAGATAAGATGGATTGTCATATGCTGTTTTTTTGCCTGGAACCTGAATATTCCTCATGTTGGCAAATTGGCATGATTACCAGTTTACACATTCACAGATGACAGGCATTATGGGTGGATTCTTGGAATATCTCATCAGCTTTAAGCTGTTTGCCATCACACTATAAATGGAAGTTTAACAGTAGCCCAAGGAGACGGTTCATTGCTACACAACGTTGTTAAAGCGCCACTCATTTCTATTCTGAAACATTTTTTCCTTCCTTTTTTGTCCTTCAGCAGTTAATTGAAATCATGTAACCATTTAAAAGGTGGAATGTCTCCTATATGTGAAGGCTACGATTGCAACATTACATCTGAACTTTACCAAAGTGTTGCATTTAGCAAGATTCCCAAGGGTGTTGTGTTCATTCTGCTTCTGTTATGGTCTCAGTGTGAAGCATGTTAAATGTGACAAATTTTCACAGAAATGTCCGATAGAACATAATAATGAAGTGATAACATTCCATATCACAAACACCAAACAAGCCCCTTTCGGTCCAAAATTTACTTCACTAGATCTTTGCATCACTTTCACATTTCAGGTATGCTCAGTAAATGGTTATTTGAAATGCTAGCTGGCCATCAATCAAACCCTCCATTTGTTCTACATTGTTTGACCACACAGTAATAAAGGATCTTTGTAAACTTCAATAGACCTGTAGGACATGCATGGTTGTAAATGGGTTGTTATTGTTACCACTGCTTTACAGCTGTTTGTTCCCACAGTTTTTTCTGTCAAAGTTAGCCTTTATGGTCTTTTTTTTCTTTTGCTGTCAAGTATAACTATCACAAGTTGGACATTAAATGCACCATCAGTTTGACTACACTTACAGTAAGACACTGATCTACTAAATGCAAACACTTATTTGTTCTCTCATGTGTAATCTCTTATTTTATCCTGCCCTGTTTTCATATTTGAAATTGCAATATTTAAGTGAATGTTTTGTTGTTCTTGTTGTTAATGAGCAGTTTTGATGTTAAAAACATAATTGTTGGGTTTAAATTAACATTATTCCCTTCCTTTCTCTTTTCTCTATTTGTTTTGACATTCATGTTGGATCCCCATGTCTTCTCTGGATGTGATATGACATATACAGGTAAGTCTGTCTCTTGAGTTTCTGGTGAAGCCTCTGGGCTGGATTAGCTTCTATCTGTAGGCTGTCACAATAAGAATGCATACCAGAAAGGCATCTTCAAGTCCTTCTTGCACCAGGGATGTATTTTAGCTTTAGTAAACGGAGAGCACGTTGCTTTTTTTTTTCTCAGCTGACACTTGGCAAATGGGGCAATTCCATTTATGCAGCCAATCTCAAAGGCTACTGGAGAGATGCCAATCTGGCCTCACAGATAGGGAAGAGAGAGGGAGCTTGGGGAGTGGCTAGCATAGCATTTATTCATTCTGACACTGATCAGATAAAATGGAAATGATAAATGCTGCCTATTTTTACTTCCTTTAATCTGTGTTAGCTTAAAATAAAATAATAAAAAAACAAGCTCTCATGGTCACAACGTGTCTTTGAAATTTTATCTATAGTTTTACTTGAGATGATCGTTCCAATAATTACAAAAATAATTGTATGCAGTTGTTGTGATGGTTCATTTGGTGTATGGTAAAGGCTGATATGCGTCTATGCAAACACTGAAAAACTAAGAAGAAAAGCCAGCTTCATTTGGTGATTTTAGTGTGTAATGAGATTCACTGTGCAGTGTGTTTACTACTGTAGTGATATAGCAACTTCATGTCCGTATGGGATGTGGGCCTCTCTGCATCTCTCTGGAACTCTCAGTGTTACACCTTCTTGAGGCCCTCAAGGAGACAAATGGACAATTATATATTTTAACAATTATTATGAATTAATGGACACTAATGTGTGTTAATTCAGAATTGATCAAACAGTATTTTTGTCATTTCAATGATGATCTGTTACTTGTATGACTTTGACCCTTCGGCTGGTTTATTTCTGCAGAACAAGCAGTCTTTGAATCCAAAGCACAAGGTCAGAGTAAACGTTTAACTTGCAGCTTCTTTTGTGTTGTCTATGAAGTTAGCCATAACATTTTCTGTGCTCGCAAGCAGGCCACCTGGCTGTTTATGTAAACAGTTTTCCTGGTGTCCGTCAAGAGTCTTTCTGCCTATGGAATTAAACTTCCATCTTTTATTTTGTTAAGTTCAGCCAGTAGTCATTGAAAAGGTGGGTCAGATCCCGCCTCCCATATAATGGGCACTTCCTATTTGGAAGTTAGAGTTTCGAGGAGAACGAACTGTCAACCTGCTCTCTCCTCTGGAAAGCTGGAGACGGCCCGGTCATGTGTCAACGACCCACGTCTCCGCTAGGATCATAGTAAAGCCTTACTGTGATCCTGTCACTCTTCTGGAAGAATTTGTTTTCTAGAGTTTTATTTTGAAAGTCAGTCTGTGCGCTTGACCGTTGGTCCCTGCCGAGGGAGGCGAGTTCCTCGTATCGTGAATCAGCACACTCACGCTGAAGTCCAACTGGACGGCCACTGGACAAACCCATCCACGTGTGTGTCCACAAACTTCTCCACTCTTGTCTCCAAGAGACGAACCTTCAACAGGTAACGAGCCATGGTGTGTTTGAGCGTGCGGGAGCCCAGCAGTCTGCTCGTGTGGGGGAAACGGTGTCACCCAGTCTGACGAGTATAAATTACCATACTGTTCGTAGGTAATCCCTTTGCGGTAAGCTGTTGGCTCTTAGCTATCCCCCTTTTTATAAAGTTACACAGAAACCGTTCAGGTTTTTCCACACGTGTCTGTGCACGCGTGACTCTGTCTGTGTAATCATCGTCGCTGTCAGCATCATGATGGCTGTCTGCCTCATGACCTTCAGGATGTGGATTTTCAGCAATTTGTTTACTGTCAGCATCTATGTCAGTGTTGACGTTGTTGATGTCAACTGTGTGCACTGAGTTGCTGCAAAAGGCAGTGCTGCGCGTCGCTTCTTCAGGATGAACAACGTTGTTTGTGTCATCATCAAGGACAACGTCATACGTTGTGTCAGCTTGGTCAACCACTGTAACATTCAAATCATTTGACAAACAAACCACATCCTCAGTCACGTCCTCGCGCGGAGGCGCCGCTTCCATAATCTGGAGCTTGTGTGACTCATTGCATGTCTCAAACTGTGCAGTTCGAGGGGCAGGGGCAGGAGGGCCGCTTCTCGGGGGCACATGTCGGGACAGACCCTTTTTC
>JBBPBX010088794.1:0-12158 GCA_038048925.1 Garcialebias charrua
CAGAGCTTTCTTGGTTTACACATTCCCAAGAGCGATTTGATAAGTTAGCCTCATCAAGGCTGAACAAGGAAGCCAGGTTCAGATAAGCCACAGTTGATTTTATGCAGGCAGACTTTTGTCAGCCTTGAGTTCTGCTGGTACTCTTGATGATCCAGAATGGCCAGATTTGTGGGCTTTCTGCTGGTCTGTGCTTATTAGCCTTCTCCAAGATCGGTTCCAACATGCTGGCAAGTCCCAGAAGCCACAAGTGGCCTAGCCTGGCCCTCGCCTTCCTGCACAGCTCCGCTCAATTCTCATTTCCCTTCACTGCACAGTCTGGGATTTGTCCCATAGACAAGGATTTCTCCGGTAGATTTTTGTTCGGACCAATCAGAGAACAGAAGGGGCGGAGTTTTTGGCCCCTAACCCACGCCCCCACCTGTCCCAGCGCAGCCAGCGAGCAGCCGCATGTTCTCATTCAAAGCGATGCAAAGCGATGCAGAACTGTTTTATATGTGACACAAATTTATTAATTTCCCCTTCTTAATCCCTTATCTGGAGTTTTCTTTTGTTTTTTTCCCCAAAAGTCAAGTAATCGCTCCCTCCTCCCTCCTCCTTCTCCTCCACCCTCCGTTGAGTGAAATGAACAAGGAGGAAATGGCTGAGGTTGTCACGAGAATTAAACTCGGGTTTTACGTTGCTGACCGAGTCCCATCAGATTTTCTGGTCTTTTGGTGAGCTGGACCAGCGATCCATGGTTTTATTTTATTTTATTAAAATGTTTTATTAACATATAAACACAGAATTTGCGCAGCGAGAGAAAAGCTGCAGGAGGCGGAGCAGTTGTCAGTCAAGTTCACCAGAGCACGGGGGGTGGCTCTGAGGGGAGGGAGCAGAATGCTTTCCCTGTTCAAAATATCCAATGGTTTTGTTCCTCAGCAGAGGCCAACGCCTCCAGCAAGAATCGTTTCTCTATGGAAAAAGTCCAGACCCTTGTCTGTAGCGAAGTGAAGGACAGGGTCTGGTTTTAACCAGGCTACAAGTGGCCTACAATTCTCATAAATCGCATGCAGCTTAAAGTTGAGCTCAAAAACCAGCTGAGTCTGAGAGCTCGAAGCACAAATTAATCCTTCGCATTAGGTCAGTAGCTTTGCCATGGCCGAATCCCCGATGTCTTCCTAAATATAACATAGGTATCCGCCGATGCCAAAAAGCAGAGACCTTGCTATCATAAATCCAATGATGTATACATCTTTGACATCCTCCAGAGACAACACAGACTGACGCATCAGCTTCCACGCCCCCCAGGAATCCATGACGTACCCAGCCGCGTGCGTCTGTCCGGGCATGAGGGTTCTCCAGCACCCTGTCGCTTGGTTGAAAAAATTGTATCAGTTGCATTGAAAGTCCAGCTGACCAGATCCATGACAGTAATTTACGATTCAGAAGATGTGTAAATAGAATCTCCGATACACAGGACAGAGAGCAAAAGCAGGAGAAATGCAGGAGAGTGAAGAAAAGGCATCCGTCTTGCTCAAGGGCGAGTGAGGGAAAAAAAAAAAACGAAAAAGCACAAACAAAATCAATCAATAAAGCACAAGAAACAAGACTGGTCTTACAACGCTGACGCACTTTACCAGTAGGGTCAGAGCAGACTCTACCTGCTGAGGAGACTGAGGTCTTTTAGAGTGCAGGGGGTGCTCCTGAAGACTTTCTTCGACTCGGTAGTGGCATCAGCCATTTTCTATGGTGTTGTCTGTTGGAGCAGCTGCTTATCATCAGCTGAGAAGAAGCAGCTGAATAAGCTCATCAAGAAGACCAGCTCTGTGCTGGGATGTCCCCTCGACCCAGTGCAGGCGGAGGGAGACAGAAGGACTCAAGCTAAAATTACATCTTTGCTGGACAACGTCGCCCACCCCATGCATGAAGCTGTTGTTGAACTGGAGAGCTCCTTCAGTGACAGATCACTGCATCCTACATGCACAGATCACTGCATCCTACATGCACAAAGGAACGTTACCACAGCTCCTTCCTCCCAGCAGCTGTTAGACTCTACAACCATCACTGCTCCCAACAAACTCAATAAAGATTTAAAGGTTCAGTATGCAGTTTCTGTAGAACTGCAGCAGTTAGAAATATTTTCAACAGGCAAAGCATTCTGATCCCTCCCCCTCAGAGCCATATGTGGCTCTGCCCCCTTGTGGTCTGTTGAATTTCAAATTCAAGCTCTGTTTTTATTGGCTGATTCAAATTCAAGCTCTGTTTTTATTGGCTGGTTACAAACTCTGTTTTTATTGGCTGGAAAATGGCGGGTCACCTTTTCTTTTTAGAAATGCTTATTTACCACCTGGAGAAGCAAGGGGACAATATTTTTTTTTAATTTTTTTTCAGAGATTACCTGGCTAACATCAGTCTGTCAGGAGGTAGTGACAGAGTGAAGAAATATGTTCATAAAAAAAGCTACATACTGCAGCTTTAAATACATGCTGACCTCTGCTAAAACACACTCTGCCTGTAAATAGTATGTCCTTATCAATGTTCAAATACATATTGAACATTATTATTGATATTGTTTATCTTATTTCTTTATGTATTGTTTTTAACATTTAGGAACTTTTGTATGAATCCTTTTATCTGTTGCTGCTGTTACACTTGAATCTCCCATCCATGGGACAATAAAGGCTGTTTCTATTCTATTCTAAACCATAAAAACAAACGACAAACACAAAAATATATTATAAACAAAAAAAATATTAAAATTATGCAAAAACATAAACGTTTATGAAGTATAAACATCCAATGAATACAAATGTGTGCAACCAAGAGTTGTCTCAGACATGGTGTGTCCTCCACGTTACGGCTCCTCTGACCACAAACTCTGCTTTATTTTACTTTAATGTCTTTTTCCTGCTACACAAAGCATCAGGGTTATCTCTGGATGTTTCTCTGATTAATGCTCTCCGTGAGTTTTAATGGACCAGTCTCTCAGGGAATGCTGTGGTGACATCAACTTGGCTTAGTTAAGATTAGATCTGATGGCGCCCCTTAACAAGGGATGATTCTAGAATCTGACCTTTAGGGGTGCTTCAGCCCCCAGTGTTGACAACGGCTCCTGGCTTGAACAACGCAGTGGCCGTTAGCGTCAGAAACGTTTGTAATGTGTGGGGGACACACGGGGGTCTGAAAATTCTGGGGGGTCCAGAAAATTTTTAATTAAGTAGATACCATTTTCTGCATTCTGGTGTATTTTAACGGGTTTTTAAACATGCATGTTTACCTCCATAAGTAAACACTTGATTCAATAACTATTTTAGAGTAGACTGACCAACAGCTCTCCTTGTATGAACAGAGCACGCTTCGCTTCTCTCATACATCCTAACCCAGCTGCGGGCACTAACATAGCGCTAAGCTAGCAGTGTGCAATACAGACGCGCGCTAGCTAAGATGCTACAGATGTAGCGCTCCGCTTTAAATTATATAACCTAATAAACATGTACAAAATCAGTTTAGTGTTAGCTGCTCATAACAAAGATTAAACTTATGCAACCAGAAGTTACAACATACTTATCTACATTTAAAACAAATAAAATAAAGCACAAACATTAACCATTAAACATACAGTGTAGTTACCGTATTTTCCGGCCTATAAGTTGCAGTTTTTTTAAACTAATTTTCATGTCCTGCAACTTATGGGGGGAAACGACATATTTATGGATTTTTCCCCATATTTTTAGACCAATTTTTGGCTCAGATATGACCGTTTCCATTCATTCTGACAAAAAAAATGGAGCAGTACCACTTTCGGCCGCTAGGGGAAGCAGTACCACTTTTGACTGCTAGGGTCCACCGACCGTTCCCAGCTCATGTGTCCGAAAAAAGCCTCCTCTGCTCAGACTCACTCTGTCACAGCCCGGCCTCCTGAACCCTGGAGGTAGGTCTGAACTAGTGTTTGTTACCTAAATAACTCAAGAACCACTAGCCTGGCCCTCGCCTTCCTGCACAGCTCCGCTCAATTCTCATTTCCCTTCACTGCACAGTCTGGGACTTCTCCCATCCACAAGGATATCTCCGGTAGGTTTTGACCGGACCAATCAGAGAACAGAAGGCGGAGTTTTGAACGACGTCGACTGACGTCGTCATTCAAAATGGCTGCCGCCACGAAGGAATTTTCAATAAAACAAGGTAAAAAACTATTATTTCTCTGCTGAGAAAAAATATATTTCATAGCTGACGTTATATCAGAAGTGTTCCTGAGCAATCAGAGAGCAGAAGGCGGAGTTTTGAACGATGTCGACTGACGTCGTCATTCAAAATGGCTGCCGCCACGAACGAATTTTCATCAAAACAAGGTAAAAAACTATTATTTCTCTGCTGAGAAAAAATATATTTCATAGCTGACGTTATATCAGAAGTGTTCCTGAGCTTAACAGTTCCTAAATCAATTCACGAAATGGTCAAATCTGCGGGATATTAAATAGTTTCGGTTTGATATTTTCCAAACAGCCTCGGGTGCGCTACGAAAATAAATGATAAAAAATCGAATTTTATCTCAAATGTTTCATCTAGGCCAACAGTCAGTAAATTAAAGACATATAATTACACACTGGTGGCAGAAAAAATATCCACCGAGTGGTTTCTGAGCAATTTATCTGATAGCCTGGACCTCGCCAGGCTAAACTAACAAAACTCTGCCTCCTGTTCTCTGATTGGTCCATTCAAAAATCTCCAGGAGAAATCGTTGTCTATGGCAGAGATGCCAGACCCTAGTCCAAAGCGAAGTGAAGGACAAGGGTCTGGTTTAAACCAGGCTAAAGAACCACAGGACAGATTTTGATGAAACTTACAGAAAGTAATCACTGGATGGACATTTACAACCCATTAGCTGTAGGAGATGTTTGAGCTAAAATTCAATTTATTTATTTATTTTCGCAGCGCGCGCGACCGTTTGGAAGACGTCAAAGCGAAACAATTTAAATCCGGCAGATTTGACCATTACGTGAATTTATTAAGGAACGGTTAAGCTCAGTCATATCTTTGCTAAAATGTCAGCTAAGAAATATATTTTTAAGTGTTTATCTTGCTAAATTTTAAAGAAATGAAGCCGTCCCACCCGCGCGCGTGCACGTAGCGAAACTACTTTTTTTAAATCCATCTGATTTGACCATTTTGTGAATTTATTAAGGAAAAGTTCAGCTAAGACACATCTTTGCCATAATTTTATCTCTCGGATCTGATACACCCATATGTCCCTCCACGTGCTTTGAGGTCAGAGGATCGGGTGCTCTTAAAAGTTCCAGAAACTCGCCTTAAGCGCAGAGGTGACAGGGCGTTCTCTGTAGCAGGCCCAAGACTCTGGAACGAGTTACCGCTGCTCATCAAACAGGCCCCCTCCCTCTCGGTTTTCAAATCCCGGTTAAAAACTCACTACTACTCCATTGCTTTCAATGCCAGCTGATTTGTATTGGATCGTTTTATTTATGATCTGCAATGTTTTTATGTTTTTCGTGTTGTACTTCATTGTCTGTGTTGCCTGTTGCGTGTTTGTTTGTCCAGCACTTTGGTGTGGACTTGTTCCTGTTTAAAGTGCTTTATAAATAAAATGGTATGGTATGGTATGGTATAATTTTCAGCAAACAAATAATTGTTTTTACCGTGTTAATCTTGTAAAGTCCTTCCGTGCTCGCTCGCTCCTGTGGCCGCCATATGCAGCAGTGCGGTGACGCGTAACATAGGCGACGCGTCAGCGGTGACGCATAATAGATGCGACGTATTCGACGGTGCAACACGTTTATGGATTTCTCCACTTTATTGGACATAATTGGACTAATGCAACATAAAGGGCGGTGCGACTTTTCACCCGGAAAATACGGTATTATGACAGAAAATGGAGGATTTACCTGTAGTTGCCTTTGTACAGGTGAACATATTGTACTTCCTATTTATAACCGTTGTATTCAGCCACCGGCCTTTATCATCTTTTACATTTTTCCAGACTAAGTTTAGGTTGAATTCCACCCTCTTACTCTCATGGTAAATCTTTCTGAATTACATGTTCTTGACTGACACGTTTAATAATTTTTCTCGTGATTTTTCATGAAATCCCTCTGACCACAAAGCGTTCGTAATGCAAAGCCCTGACAATGTTGTCGGAGAAAAAAAGGGTGGAGCTTCAGCAGCTAAGGGGCGTTTACCTTTGGGACAAATTAAGATTGCTGATTGGTCAGTTGCTGACAAGCCTGCTGGATTGATTGACAGATGGCGTTCGAGAATCTTACTCGTGCAACAACAACAAAAAATCATAGATTTTTCTGGCCAGTTTAAGAGAGTCATCATTTATTCCATTTTATTCCAAATGTATGCAATATTTTGGTGAATCTAAGGTTTGAAAAATGAGTTTGCTTACAAAATCCTAATTATTATTATTTTTGTCCCCAGGGTTAGGCGTGCTTGAGCGTTGGATGCTGGAGATTATCTGTACTGTGTGTTAGGAAGTTTGATAAACAAAGTAACAGACGAGCAAAGTGTCTTAATAGTTAAATTACCAGGTAATTAAAACTGGGTATGTTTTATAGTTAGTCAGTCTTGGTACTGGTTTTATTTGTTTATGAACTTCAACAAAGCTGATCAGTGCACTTGACCGGTCTCCACTTGTTTTAGTGTCTGCTGTAGATATTCCATGCACATAGTGCATGAAGGTGGGCAGAAAGCATCCCGAGTCTTTCCCATTGGCATTAAACTTTAAAGATTTTTTATGATATTTTGGGTCAAAGCTCCAGTGAAGCTGTGCAGAGAGGAGCTGCAGGTGCTTCTAAAGCCTCAGGTTGCAGGAGCCAACTCCTGCAGTCTCTCCACAAAAACTTTTCTCTTTATCCTTCTCCACAGCCTCCTTGTTCTGGTGCTAATCTCATTTTCTCCTCACTGCACCTAAAACTGAGAGAGATGGTGGTGAGGGGGACCCAGACTTCCTGGCAAACTGACACTGCTAGCCACTTAGGCTTTCCTGTGGCACATTAAACTCTAACGATACTGACGTCTCTTTTCTACGGAAGGGTATTGCTCTCATCCATGAAATAATATTTTTTGAGCTTATGTAGTAAAAACGTTATATTATGTAGTAAAAATGTGATAATTATGTAGTAAAAAAACGTGATATTATGTAGTAAAAAGGTGATAGTATGTAGTGAAAACGTGATATTATGTAGTGAAAACGTGATATTATGTAATCAAAAAAGGCGTTCAATACAGGATCAACTGGACTTTATTTGTTGCAGAAAACGTTTCGACTTCTGTCCAGAAGTCTTTTTCAATTCTGAATGAATGGAAGCTGTGAGAACGAGAAGTTTCCAGCATAGTGATATTATGTAGTGAAAATGTGATAAGTATAGATGTAGAAACATACTCATCCACATGGTGGCAGTAGTAGGCTTTTTTCCTGCATGGACAACTGGTAAAAAGAGTAAGAACAAGTTCGCCCGTACACTGTTTTTAGCCTGCATGCTAACACGTAATGGCTGACTGTTTGGACAAACAGCTTGTTCTGTTTACTTGTCTGAACATCATTGAGGTATGTCAGAAGAACACCAAACCTGTCATGCTCCCTTTGGGTGTGGGTGTGTGTGTGCTGTGTGTTTATATACACACACACAGTACATATACAGCGTACGGGCGAACTTGTTCTTACTCAGTTGTCCATGCAGGAAAAAAGCCTACTGCCACCATGTGGATGAGTACGTTTCTACATCTATACTTATCACGTTGTCACTACATAATATTACATTTTCACTACATAATATCACGTTTTCACTACATAATATCACGTTTTCACTACATAATATCACGTTTTCACTATATAATATCACGTTTTTACTACATAATAACCACATTTTTACTACATAAGCTCAAAAAATATTATTTCATGGATGAGAGCAATACCCTTCCTTACCTTTCAACCCTTTTTTTTTTAAACCAAAGAGGGGTTTTCCCAACCTTTGCATGTGTATTGAATAATAAAGCAGAATTTATCTTACAAGCCGTCACGGCTGCAAAGACATGCTTGCCAATTGTTAAAAAGTGTTAAGCTTGTATCTCTCTCCGGTTTGCTCTGTCTCTTATCTGGGCGGTCTGGAGATAATGGAAACGGGCAGCTCAATCTTGGTGGGCGACAGCGCTGGCTTTGAACACCCCACCTGCTCTTTAATGGCTCTGAGAAATAGAGCAGTTGTAAATGCACACTCCCATCACTATTAGGTGGAAGTGTACACAATAAAGCACACGCCGCTCCCATCGACGTGAAGCGGCGGCTCTGGGTTGCAGCTGGGAGACTTGTTTGATCCAAGTGGGTGAGCTGTGGAGGTTTCCAGTTTTTGCTACGTCTGCCTGATAAGAACAATGGGCCTCATGCACGAAAATGTTCTTATTCTAATCCTAAATTTCTCCTACTTTTGTTCGTACGAAGCGTTCGTACGAACATGCCACGTCAGAACCAACAAACTCTTCTATCCACAGGAAAAGCGTGTAAACGGGCTGCTTAAAGGTGATGAATTCCACCTGTTCTACTCACCTGCGCGTGCTCGCGTGAAGCTAATTTACATAATTTCCACCCCTCAAAACACCATATAAGGCCACGCTTCCTGCCTTCTGACAGCAGGAAGTGTCCATTCATTCAAACTCATGAAGTAAAATGAGGAACTTCACGCGTTCGGAGATCTGCTCTCAGTCGCGCTGTGGCTACCCCCCCACCCCCCCTGCAGGTGTCGGATGGTCAAATATCTTTAATGTTAGTGTAAAGTTTGTAAACAACTGTGTAGTTTCACTTATTCAGAAGAGCTGTGGCGCACCGCTGCCCCCCACCCCCCCGCAAGTGTCGGATGGTCAAATATCTCTAATTTTAGTGTACTGTGTTACATTATAGTTTCACTTATTCAGAAGAGCTGTGGCGCACCGCTACCCCCCCACCCCCCGCAAGTGTCGGATGTGTTTTTCAACAGAAGCATTTTAAAATGTCTCTAAACTACAGTTAACTTCATATTAATATTGTAGTGCATATGCTGTGTGTCCCGTGGGTCGTACAGTATCAGAAATCAAGAATAAATGGTTTGATCTGAAAATGGCTTCAAACAAACGTCTCGCCGCAGCACGGACAGGAAGAGATCAGTCTGCGAGATGATGGACAATACTGTAAATGCCACGCTGCAAGACGCGTGCCAACATGTTTTGCAGCACAAATGATGCGCGCACCAGCTGGTCAGCGCGCAACCATCACATTCTGCAGGTTATATTTCGAATCAGATATAATAATCTATTGCTCCGATGGTGTTTGGCACAAGATCAGTCTTAATTCGTACTTGTTCTGCGGCGGTGTATGGGGATTTTATGTACCTGGGTGTTAATATGAGGAGCGGCTTTGATGCGGAGCGCACGACTCACTGAAGCCTGCGCGACACACCAGACAAATTAAACTTAAAATTATAATTCTAATTCAAACAGAATAACCTATTGTCAAGAATAATTATGGTGCGTGATTTTTTTAAACTCTAAATATTTTCTAAATAACGACATATGAAGTTATTCGTGGAGAAGATCCGTCTGGATGACAGCAGACTGACGCTCCTAAATTATACGACAGCTCCGGACCACTCGTAAATTCTGTTCGTATCTGAATAAATTCGTAGGATACGAAAACATTGTTGGATGACACAAATGATCCTTAATCACTCGTACGAACAGGATAAGCACATATCTGTGCGTACGAACGGTTTGTGCATGAGGCCCATTATTAAATTAAATCATCAGCGTTGTCACAGGAGTCCTTGGTAATGTGGATAAGTTAAAACAATTTAGACGCGTCCGAATGTCTTAATATGGAGTTTCTAGGCTTTGGTATTACACTAAAAACTAATGGGTTGAAAAAACAACTTGATTTTTAATCCTGCTCTGGATTGAATTTGTAACTTGGGTAGTTGTGACTGAATAATAAATGGTCCTCTGTAGGAAAAGAGTGGATTGTTCTCTTCTGGTTGAGAGTGAGGTTCTGTCTCAAGTGGAGGAGTTCAAGTATCTCAGAATTTTGTTCATGAATGAAGGAAGAGTGGAGCGTGAGATTGACGGATTGGTGCAGCATCTGCAGTACAGGTAGTCCTCGACTTACGAGCGCATCGACATACGAGTTTCCGGACTTACAAATATGCATCTCATAAAATTTCTTTTTTTTTTCTTTTTTTTAAATAAATGAATACATGTACAGTACTGTACAGTCACCAAGCACTTAGCCTATCCTAACACAGTTTTTAAAGATGAAGGAGTGAGTTGAATTGTCTCCCTCCTCCCTGCAGGCTCCATTCCCATAAAGGGAGCTAGCTCCCTTTATGTGAAAGGGAGACAATTCAACTCACTCCTTCATCTTTAAAAACTGTGTTAGGATAGGCTAAGTGCTTGGTGACTGTACAGTACTGTACATTTATCTATTTATTAAAAATATATATATATTTTTTTTAATTAAATAGATAAATGTACAGTACTGTACAGTCACCAAGCACTTAGCCTATCCTAACACAGTTAAGGAGTGAGTTGAATTGTCTCCCTCCTCCCCAGCAGGCTCCATTCACATAAAGGGAGCTACTTTCACTTTATGTGAAAGGGAGACAATTCAACTCACTCCTTCATCTTTAAAAACTGTGTTAGGATAGGCTAAGTGCTTGGTGACTGTACAGTAGGCTACTGTACATGTATTCATTTGTAAAAATATATACAGTATATATATGTATTTTGTGATCCTACTTACGAATTTTCGACTTACGAAAGGCCCGTAGGTACGGAACTCGCTCGTAAGTCGGGGGCTACCTGTATTGTGGATTCTGTGCCGATCGTTTTGGTGAAGAGGGAGCTGAGCTGTAAGACAAAGCTCTCTCTGTTTACCAGTCGGTCTATGTTCCTCCCCTCACCTCTGGTCATGAACTCTGGGTGGAGACTGAAAGAATGATATTGTGGATACAGAAGGATGAAATGAGTTTCCTCTGCAAGGTAGCTGGACTCTCCCTTAGAGATAGACAGGGTGAGAAGTTCAGTTATCAGGAGAGACTCTTGAGTAGAACCGCTGCTCCTCCACATCCAGAGGAGCCAGTTGAGGTGGTTCAGGCATGTCCAACTGTGAGGAGACCTCAGGGAAGACCCATAACACGCTGGAGAGACAATGTCTCTGGGTTGGCCTGGGAATGCATTGGAGTCCTCCCAGAAGAGCTGGCTGTGGAAAGAGATGTCTGGACCTCCCTGCTCAAACTGCTGCCTCCAAGACCTGATTTCAGAATAAGCGGAAGAGGATGGATGGATGGATGGATGGATGGATGGATGGATGGATGGTTTTAACTCTGCAATTCTGGGTTTTCAGGTTTTTACCCAAAACCTGGATTAAAATGATGAACTAGAGCTTATATATAGGTTAGGTCACAAACAACAAACCAAAAATTGGGATTAGTGGAAAAATGTAACTTGAAATTACGCTAGCTACCTAACGCTAACTGCTATTAGCATTAGCTAGCTAGTCAACAAAAGTTATTTTACAACACCAGACTATAGTTTTGTTTTTATCTCACCTTTATATTGTATCCTGAAACAGAAGTCCTGTCAACTTCTGGATTAAAAAAGAAAAGTGTTGTGAAGAACATGGCTCATCCCCGACCCAAACCACTTGGAAAAACCTTTTGACCAATTAGTTGTTCAGAACAACCCAACAATTAACCAGATAAACCAGGCAACAGAGTTAACAAATGAACCCAGCAGGTTTTAGAGTGCAACAATCCTCTCCTTATTGCCAGCGTGGACTAAAGGAACATTTCCAGCAGTTACATCATTGTCTCTCTGTCTCTCTTGGCTGAGGCCAGTTGGTGGCTCAATATTAGAAGATAAACATTTAATTTTCTGTTGCAGTCTCACTGGATTGGACTGTGACCAAGAAGCTGCATGCTCACAATTTAATTTTTGAAAATCAAAGCCTATTTTTATGGGCACTCTTGATATCTGCCTCAGCTCACTTTGTGCCCATCATTTATCTAACCTTTATTTATACAGGTTAGTCTCATTGAGTCACGAGGACTCGTTTACAATAAATACCTGTTTTAGACAAACAACAGTATACAGCGATAAAAAGGAATTAACATAAAAAGTGTTGTAAAAACACTTAGTGT
>JBBPBX010088795.1:0-14423 GCA_038048925.1 Garcialebias charrua
GCATGACAACTAAAGACAAACGCACAACATAAAAACACAAACACCTTTCAGAGCATCCAAACCACCTGTTTCAGAGCTGCTATAACAACAAGCACAGGACAATAGGCTGGCACACCCAGTGGATGAAAATTGTTTCAGCTACACCATCACACCCACAAAAGACTGAGGTTAAAGATAGAGCTGAACACCAGTAGCCCACATAAAAGCCCACCTGACAAAAAAAAAAACAAGAATATTTGTGGTAGTACTTGTTGCAGAATACATTTTCAAGGCAGACTTTTTTCATGATGACACTCACAGATTCCCAAAATGAAACCAATACTAGTCTGGAATGGGTGAGACGACGGCCGTTGTAAACTCAGCCTTCATTCTCGTCTCGACACACGCACACATAAGGTGTCCTGCTGCAGGGCTGGGATGCCCTCAGGTTAAATAAACCTGTCCACAGACACACCTGTGCTCACAACACCCTGCTACACTGGGTGTCTCTTACAGCACACGTGCACACACAGAAAAACAGATGAAAGACCAGTCTTCAACTTAACCGGGCGGAAAAGATGTGAGATGTGTTCCAGTTTAATGACGGAGCTGAGACTCACCTTAGCCTGAGTCAGCAGAGCTCGGCCTAAACACAGCAGCTGTCTCTGTCCTGCAGAGAGACGCCTCCCTCGCTCCCCCACCTCAGCCTCTAGACCTCCTGATAAATCACACACACACACACACAAAACCTCCGCTGATTTACACCCATTCATCAAAGCAATGCTTTAAATTTCTAACATTTTTTTATCAAAAGCTTTTTTATATTAAAAAGGTAAAGTGTGCCTAAAAAGAATAGTGGTCTGGTCATCCTTGTTTCTTGCTATCACCCAAAGGCCAAATGTGCGTGCATGTGTGTAACATTACCAAAAGTACAGTATCATGTACATGTACATGATACTGTACTTTTCCCACTACTTTTTAAAGAGCCACTACTTTTTTCACACGCTTTGAACATCGTGGCTTCTACAATGCTGAGGTGGAAGACATCTGACCAATGAAATTACAGAACAGGTTTCACCCCTCCTCTTTTTCTCCTCCTCTCCCCGCTGTGCTAAGTATGGACTCCCATCCCACAACAAAGTATTTGCAGGAGGTCAGCACAAGTTTGCGCAGGAGTAATATGAAGATAGTGGTCAGTGACTTCCTGGTAGGCTACTGCATTTTTCTTTTAACCAGCCGTGTTACCAGCACTGTCAGAAAAAAAAAACATTATTGTGCTGGATGATATGGCCAAAACTTTTATCGCAATATATTTCTAAATTATTTTCTACGTATGTGAATGTTCCTGTACAGCGCCCTGAGACAACTTTGTTGTGATTTGGTGATATATAAATGAACTGAATTGAACTGAATTCATTTTGGTCGATAACGATATAATTTGAAATTGCTATAAACAATATAAAAGCCTCAGAAAAACTAAAACTGTATGAATAAATTAACGTTCACCTTTTATTTGTATTTAGTCTTCAAAAAAATTTAAAATCACATCAAATAAACATAAATCTCTCCACTTTGTTAATATTACCGGTAATAGTTTGAATTTTAAATTAGAACATAACCGAACAACTCATTTAATAGTTTGAATTTTTTTTTTTTTTTTAGTATTCATTTTTAATTTCAGTGAATAAAAACGTACAATCAAGTACAAAATGAACAAATAATTTATCTATTATTCCTTGAAAGGAGTTTATTTCAGTGCACTTCACAAGTTACCTTTCATTTTATTTTTTATTTATTTATTTATTTATTTTTTATTGCAATTTTCTTAAAATATTTGCAGTGAAGAAGTACAATATACATACAGTCTTAATCAATGGTTAATTTTCCAGTGCTCTCATTGTCCAGTTAAGAAGGTGGTGTATTCTTTCTGTAATAAGTCCATTTTCCCCACTTTTCGTTAAACTGCGCCTCTTGCAGTCTTAATTTATGAGTGAGTTTTTCCATTACAAATATCTCTTCCACAGTGCTCAGCCACCGCTCCACAGTCGGTGGATCCACTTTATACCACATTCTTGTGATGGCTTTTTTACTTGCTGTTAACAATATCTTAATCAGGTATTCATCCTCTTTTTGTATGATTTTGTGTGAAATATTTCCCAAATAAAGTATTTTGCATGTTTTGGGTATTTCATATTCTAGTATTTTATTCAAAGTAAGCCATATTTTATCCCAATACCCTTTTATTTTTTGACATGACCAAAATATATGTACATGGTCCACATCTCTGTGTCCACAGGATCTCCAGCACGGTTGCGTGCTGGATGCCATTTTCTTCTGAAGTTTTGGTGTTATAAAGAATCTAATGATATTTTTCCAATTAAATTCTCTCCAGAACCTGGAGCTGGTGGCCGTACACTGCGTTTTACAGATGTTTAACCATTCTTCCTCAGTTATTTGTTCCTGCATTTCTTTTTCCCATTTTTCTTTAATATATAGTGAGGAAGTTTTCTTTCCTGCCATCAGACCTCTGTATAAAGTTGAAATTATTCTACATTTTTTTCCCTCATAGGCCTTCCGAAAGGCTTCAATAATTTCGCTTGTTGTGTCAGTTTTTACCTCCTTTTCATAATAATGTCTAATTTGTAAGTACCGATACCTTTCTTGCTCTTCCAATCCAAATTTTTCCCTTAGATTCTCAAAACTCTGCAGCTTACCCCTTTCAATCATCTTACACATCACTGTTATACCTTTATTTGCCCACTGTTTAAACCCTTTATCATGGGTACCCGGTATGAACCTTGAATCCCAAGCAAACCAGCTCAAGATCCTTGTTTCTTTTTCCAATTTATATCTATCTACCACTGTGTTCCATATTTCAATTGTAGTTTTGGTTATTGAATCCAGTTGATTTTCTAATTTGCCCAATAATGTTTTGTGAGATATTAAATTTCTCACCTCTATACCTTTCATATCCATTTCCAGGCTTTTCCATTTTGAAACATGTTCATCATTGCACCAGCATATCAGAGGTCTGAGTTGTGCTGCATAAAAATATTCTTTGAGACTTGGTAGAGCCAAACCTCCTTTATCTTTTGGGAGCTGCAGAGTTTTGTATCTAATCCTGGGTTTCTTCCCTCTCCATATAAACCTCGAAATCCACTTGTCCCATTCTATGAATTGATTTTGTGGGATTATCACTGGCAAGGATTGGAACAAGTATAAAAGTCTTGGTAAAATATTCATCTTAATTATCTTTATTCTTGATCCAAGATCCAAACCAACTCCTGACCATCTATCCAAATCTTTCCTAATATGTAAGTTTATTTTTGTGTAGTTTGCGTCATAAAGTGTATCTATTTTTTTTGTAAGGTTTACCCCCAAGTATTTCATACATTTTTCATTCCACTTCAGATTGAATACATCTCTAATCTCTTGTGATGGAGAGTAGTTTATTGATAGAATTTGTGTTTTTGTAACATTAAGTTTGTATCCTGAGAAGCTTCCATAGTTCTCTAAGAGTCTCATTGTTTTTAGGAAACTAACATTAGGTTGTTTTAAAAATAATAATACGTCGTCTGCAAATAACCCTATTTTGTGTTCCTCCCTTCCTATTTCCACTCCTTTCACATCATCTTCTTGTCTGATCATCTGTGCGAGTGGTTCAATAAATAATGCAAACAGACTTGGGGAGAGACAGCAGCCCTGTCTTGTACCTCTCTCCAGTTTTATTCTTCCTGTCAGACTACCATTTATTTTTATTCTTGCTGTTGGTTCCTGGTATATTGATTTAATACAATTAACAAATTTTTCATTGAATCCAAATTTTTCTAGTACTTTGTACAGGAATGTCCAATTTACACTGTCGAAAGCCTTTTCTGCGTCTACACTTACTAAAATCATGCTGTCTCCGTTCCTTTGTATATGATCTATAACATGTAGGGTTCTTCTTATGTTATCTTGTGTTTGTCTATTTTTAATAAAACCAGTCTGGTCCTCCTCAATCAGATCCTGCATTATATTTTCTAATCTCTTGGCTATGATAGAGGTGTAAAGTTTATAATCCACATTTAGGATTGATATTGGTCTATAATTGTGACAATATTCCTGATCTTTACCTTCCTTTGGAATAACAGAGATAATAGCTGCTTTCCAGGAGGGGGGGATTTTACCTGTCTTGAGACTATAGTTAAATGAATCATATAGGAGTTGGATTAACTCCTCTTTAAAAGTTTTGTAGAATGATGCCCCCAGTCCATCTGCTCCTGGTGATTTCCCCGGTTTAGCCCGACTAATTGCATTTTTTATCTCTTCGGCAGTTATTTTTGAAGTCAGCATCTCATTTTGTTTTCTACCTATTGCTGGTAGATCTAATGTGTCCAAAAACTCTTTCATGGCCTCCTCCCCCTCCAATTGAGGTTGGGTGTATAAGTTTATATAGTACTCCTCAAATATCTTTTGAATTTCTTCTGGTTCATATTGAATTTCATTGGTCAGTGGGTCTCTTATTTTATTTATATTGCTTAATGCCTGCTGTTTCTTTATACGTCTAGCCAGGTCTTTAGTAGCTTTAGGTCCTCCTTCATAAAATGTCTGCCTTGTAAATCTAGCTTTCCTTTCCACCTCCTCCAACAGGATTTCATCTATTTTTCCTCTGGTTTCTTTAACCAGTTTCAATGTTTCTGGATCATTTGTTTGTTTATGCTGTTGCTCCAATTTTTTCAGCTCTTCAATTTGTCTTTGATATGTTTCTAACCTATTTTTTTGTATAAATGCTGTGTATGAAATAATCTTTCCTCTTATTACTGCTTTCATAGTGTCCCATAAAATTGTCGGATCTACTTCTCCATTGTCATTTTCTTCCTTATATCTAATAATTTCCCCTTTTACTTCATCTACAAATCCCTTATTATTTAATATTCCTTCATTGAGTCTCCATACGGTATTTTTCCTCCTGTTATTCAAATTAATTTTTAGGTAGATTGCACTGTGATCTGAGACATCTGTTACCCCTATCCTGCATTCCTTCACTCTAAATAAGTCTCCCTTATTCATTAATATGTAGTCAATTCTAGAGTATACTGCATGTGGTACTGAATAGTGAGTGTAATCCCGGTCTAAGGGGTGGAGTTCTCTCCATACATCCAATATTTCCACTTCTGAAATCATGTTATTCATATACCTATTGATTTGTTTTTTGCTTTCTTTCCTACTTGTTGTGTCTAATCCATAATTCAATACCACATTCCAGTCTCCACAAAGTAACAATATCCCTTCTGCTTCCGAACTTAGAAGATGAAATATTTTTTCAAAAAACGTCTTTCCACTTTCTGGGGGTGCATACACATTAAACATTGTTACTAGCTGGTTTTCTAATTTGCCTTTTATTATTATGAACCTCCCTTCCTTATCTCCAATTTTCTTGATCATT
Organism: Garcialebias charrua; assembly: GCA_038048925.1. Lineage (NCBI taxonomy): Eukaryota > Metazoa > Chordata > Actinopteri > Cyprinodontiformes > Rivulidae > Garcialebias > Garcialebias charrua. The sequence goes on from JBBPBX010088795.1 coordinate 5,408, forward strand.
TCAAACTTCAAAGTATTTGCAATTAGTATCATCACTCCCCTTTTGTGCTTTTGTCCAAAAGAACTGGAAAATGAATTCCTGTAACCTAATTTTTTTAAATTTGTCATGTTCCTCTCTGGATAAATGTGTTTCCTGCAAAAAGATAATCTGCATCTTCTCTTTTCTAAACTTAGTTAAGACTTTATTTCTTTTCTTGACATTATTTAGGCCGTTAACGTTCAATGACACCACCATTATTTCATTATTTTCCATTGTTTATATCCCTTAAAATATTTCTCAACTTCTCCATTGCAATACTAACTACTAACCTTTTCCCCCCAAAAAAACTTAAACTAAAAAAAAAACTGAACTCCCTGACAAAAATGGGCCTTATTCCCCTAAGGCCCTGTCCTCCTGTTGGGAAGGGTGGGGGGTAGCCTGTTGTGTACAAAGGGCCCCCCCTAGCGATTTGAGGTAAACCTAAAACAGGTGTCCCCATCCTACTAGGTAAGTCCAACAGTCACTGTTTTAACAGATCTCCCTGTCGATTTCTATATAAATATTAGAGAAATCTGTTTTATATAAGAAATAATAATAAATAGGAGGGGGGGGGGTGGAGGTAAGGGTGTTATAATTTCTCAAATAAGTCTGTCTTAAGATGTCCCATCTGTTGTATTTAAAATAAGAGAGGCTGGCAATTAAATTATAACATAAACATATTTCTTAAGAGTCAAATAAACGTATAATTATTTTCCTTTAAATAACTATAACAGTTAACTTATTAAGTCATGTCTTTATTTTAATAACTCTGTTCAACCAACCCCCTGTTTCTTTTTCTTTTTTTTACTTTGGATTACAGACAGGAAAAGCTTGTTACCTCCGTGTCTCCCCCTCACGTCCCCCTCTCCGTTTCTCTTATGAACAAAGTTTCTTCATCTTTTAAACTCCTGCAGCCTGGCCCTCGCTCGGCTTCCAGCATCTTGACTCGGTCCCTCTGCAGCTGCGGTCTCTCCCTCCGTGCGCTTCATTCCAACGCGTTGCCATGGCAACACATTCCTGATCCTCTCCTCCAACGATGGTCCGCTGCTGTCCTCCTCCTGTGTCTCCAGCCCTCGTCTCCTCATCTCTCGTGCTGCGTCCTCCGCGTTGTCATACGTCATGATCCCATCCGACCAGTGGATTCGTATCCTCGTCAGTGGCGTCTGGAAGCGAATCTTTTCCTCTTTCAGCTTCTTTTTAATCTCAGAGTAAGACTTGCGTTTCTTCATCACCTCCGCGGGGTAGTCGTGATCAAAAAATATCTGCTTCCCTTCAACTTGAATCTTTTTTTTTTTCCAGACTTTGGCCAAGATGTTTTCTTTGGTTTCATACTTCAGAAAGTTGACCACTATAGACCTCGGAGTTGCTCCCTGCGGTGGTTTCTTCCCGGTGCTTCTGTGCGCGCGCTGTATTTGTAGATCTGTTCCCTCCGGCAGTTCCAGCTCTCGGCGCAGAAGCGCGTCCACCCGCTCTTGCACAGATTCACCGTCTTGTTCGGCCAGATTGTAAATTCTCAAATTAGAGCGTCTTCCGTGTCCTTCGACTGCAGTCAGCTTCTCCTGAAGTTTGGTTTGCTGTTTGAAGAGATTCAGAATGGCCTCCTTCGCCTCCGTGTTCCACTCCTCCAGCTCTGAGATCCGACTTTGCGCCTCTGTGAGGTCCTGTCGCTGTTGCTGTAAATCTGAGACATTCTGCGCAACTTTTTTTACAATTTCTTCTTTAAATCCAGTGAACTCCCGTTTCATCTCTTCTTTAAATTCTTCTTTGAATTTTGTGAAGTCCTCCTTAATTCCTCCTTTGAGGTCCCGTATTTCTTTTGCGAGTCCCTCCAACAGCGTGGTAATTTGTTTGGAGTCGCCGTTTTCTGGATCCACCTGTTTCATTTCAGGCTCTTGATCTTCTTGGTCTTTGTTCATTTTTCTCGTTATTACTCTCCTACGTCCTCCACTCATTTCGTTAAAAAAAAAGAGTTTATATTTCTTTACATTATATTTGGGAGGTTTCTTTTTTCTCTTCGACTTGGGAGCTCTCACTCTATGCTGCCATCTTGTTCCACGTCAGCCCGGAAGTCGAGCACAGTTTTTTGTTTTAAATTAGAACATAACCGAACAACTCATGCAGCAAACGTCTGCATTTGCTGCATGAGTTTCTCTTTTGATACAGTTGGGGATGTTGTTTCAGGGACATGTTGGCTCAAACTTTTATTCTTCTACTACCGGTACTTCTATTGTGTAGAAACTCTTCAGATGTAACAAGTTAAATGTGTTCCCACTGCTAGTTCTAACGACTCTCCGTCACATTTTGCAGCACACTGAATGAAACCTGCAGTTTATCAGATCAGATAGATGAACCACTTCCACACCAGCAAATTAGTCTTTCCTCTCTTATCAGTTATGTCATCTTCTTTCTCTTTGCTCGTAAAACATTGTTCAGTCACATTATGACGTCATGGGCACATTTTGAAGCGAAAACTTAACGTGCATTGGAGATTAGCCTAGCCTGCTACCGCTAATGCCTTCTGGACTCGAGCTCTGCGTAACATCTACGTCATCACACCATAGTTGTGTCACACCTTTTTCGGTTCAGGTTGAAACTGAAGCAACCGCTTCAACCCAAACAGAAAAAGAAATGTGTCAGTCAAACTCTGTAATTATATTGAAATGTCAAAAATGTGTTTAAAACTCATATCGTTATTGAATAAAAGTATATTGCGACATATATCCATATTGAATTATTGTCCAGCACTTGTATTTACCATATTTTTTGGACTCAAGGTACAACGGATTATAAGGCACAATATCAATGAACGGATCTGTTTTCATACATAAGGCGCACCGGATTATAAGGCACATTAAGCAAAATAAAACAGTCAGATAAGTCAAACTTTATTAAAGGAGACCACAGAAAGGTTTTTAAAATTTTTATGGTATGTCTGTGCGCTATCCAGACAATGTTCATTCAATTTAATTCTTAGATAATCAATTATACCCTTTTTAATTCTGCCATTTTTAACTTTCGTTTTGAACGACTGGTTTATGATAATGAGCTCTCATGGTCACGCCCTTCAAAGATCTGTTTACATTAACTACGCCCTCTGTAACAGCCAGTATCTCTAATCTGTTGTTTTAAAATTAGCTCTTTTTTTATTACTCATTTGACTTACTGTTAGTGCTAGCTTAAGATAACTTACCAAAAGCCGTCTGCGCGCGCCACAATGAGCTGCTCCTTTTAGAGGCTAAAAATAGCTCGTTCCTCATCAGCCCTTTTAGGTCCTCTCGTTGCATGCGGCGCTTTTGGGAGCGATCTCTTTTTGATTTAAAACAACCACAGCTGCAACAAAGTGCTGTACACATGAAATTAAGAACATTTAAACAAAAGATGAGATGAAATCAGGAAAAACAACCCAACCGTCACGTCTATTATACAGTACTGAAGTGGGTTAAGCCGCAGCAGGGGTTGCTAGGTGAGGGGCTGAACTAAAGGTGCGGGGGGATTGTCCTGGCGCTTGTGACGTCACAAGCGCCAGGATTTGAAAACGAAACCTATCTTATCACAGTAAAATAAATATACTTAGAGTAAATAAACCACTGGGTGCATTTTTTTGGCACTAGGACTGTTTTTTATGAAGTACATACCCAAAGTTGAGTAAAAAAAACATTAAAAAGTGAATTTTGCATCTGTGGTCCCCTTTAAACTCATTCACAATAACTCTCAGTTTGGTTCAGTTGTACCACATAAAATCGGTTCGAGGTCAGTAAGCAGAACCAGAATTAATACATAAGGCGCACTGGATTTTAAGGCTCACTGTCGATTTCGGAGAAAATTCAAAGATTTTAAGTGTGCATTATAGTCCAAAAAATATGGTACTTGAAAGTTTAAAACCTCTTTCGGTGTAAATATCTCATGTTACAACATGGACTCCCGTGGCTTATAGACTAGCACAGATATGTAAAAAAAATTATTATTATTTTTTTTTGTGGGCACAGCTTATGGGTGCGCCCAATAATCCAGAAATGATGGTACACATTTCCCATATTCTTTCCATTTCTTTATGATGGATTTAATTTAACAAAACTCTTGGGGATGTTCATGGAAATCTTTTAGTATCCATCTCCTGACTTGTGCTTTTCCATCTTTTGTCTGAGTTGAATCAGCTAACACATCAAACAATATAGCTCGAGATCGTGCATAACATAATTTACAAGATCTGACCAAAAAATGCTTAAAGTTAATCCAGTTTCATCACACTATGATTTTAGCCTAAAAGACTGGCATAAAAGGCAGCGGGTGATATGCAATCCTTCAAAGATTGCCAGGCCATACCTAGCTGAGTTAATAACTCACCCATCCTGCTGACCACAGAGGTGAGGTGGCACTGGTCCAGTACGTCAAGGAGCTGCTGGTCCAGGTTTCTGCCACAGGGGTCCAGGTTCTCCCTGATGGTCCCGCTGAACAGGAAGGGATCCTGAGGTATAATAGCCAACTTGGACCTGCAGAGGACATGAAAAGCCCAATATTGATCACTGCTTTTGTCATACAGTAAAGTACAAAAATGTTATCCTAAAATAATTTTTTTAATGCCGCCGCAGGCAAAGTTAATAATGTTTTTACCTGCGTCTGAGTGCACTTTGATTTGTCTGTAGTGAGCATAATATCTCAACCACTGAATGAATTTTATGAAACTAGCAGATAGTAAATATTGCCTACAATCGAGTAACTTTTGGAGTCACCCAGATTCAAGATGGCTGTCACAGCCAACTGACTTAAACAACAATAAATCTCAATCAACTTTACTGTTCTTGGGATAAAGTGTGTTCTGGTAGTAGCTGAGAGTCACTCACAATACAGACACTGAGCGTAACAACTCTCGACGCTGTAACATTACATGTTATTTACAAAGTTGGAGAAAAACAAATATATATTTTCTTCATTTCTCAACAAAATATCTAAAATCCTCACTAAGAAAGACTGTGGGTGATATACATCCCTTCAAGGAATGCTAGGGCTTTAATTGACCTTTCGCAGAAGCCCCGCCCCCTTAGTTACTGTTGCTACGCCCATCAAGCTTTCTGTAGCCGGTGAGTGTTAGCGCGTCATGACGGGGATAGCTTGTATACCAGTGCGTGTTAGTGACTCATTTTGGAGCAATACCAGCGCAATATCCTCCAGATCAAGGCAAAAGGGGTTACAATATGCAGTGGAGGGATATATTCAAAATATTACAGTACGTTACGAAGGAGACACAACGATCCTTGAGGCTAAAGCATACCGGTCTCAAGCAAAATCTGAGAAACCCCATGACCTTTACCTCAAATGCAACCAGAATACGCTTGTGGACCAGTCCTGCTCCTGCACTGCAGGGTAAGTTTTCTTTTTCAAGTTCTATTTTTTGTTAGTTAAGTACTGTAAAAGTCAAATTTATTAAGTAATACCGGTAAGTTAGCTCGGTAAGTTAAGCTAGTAACTGTATTCAGAGCAGAGGCTAGCTTGTTACTCTGTTCATGGATCTACCTTAGATTATATGTTTTTATTATATATTATATATATTATTTAATATATATATTATTTATTATTATATTATAGCACTCGTGCATTTATTGTAAGTAGTTGTAATCAAACATGTTCAACCCCCACAATCTCAACAGACATTAGTAGTGTGGATGACAAAAACACTTCATTGAACTAGCTTTTACTGATACATATTTGAATCATTGTGACAACAAAAGTTTACCTAAGTTTGAAGTTTAAATAAAAATAAAGAAGTATTTTAAGACATTTGAGTGTGCAGTATTAATCAACCCCTAAACATAGTATTTTGTGGTGCATCCTTTAGCTTTTATAACTGCCAATAAATGAGTTGTTAAGTGCTGACAAACTTTCCACACCTCTAGTCTCGGATTTTAGTCCATTTTCCCTGTGCTGTTTGGAAAAAATTGAATGAAAAACTTTAAATGATAAAACATTAAAATGATTGGGGTGTTGAATAATTTCGATTGCAGGTGTAGCTAGTTACATTATTGTCAAAAGCATTAAATAGAGCTTATGCTACTGTTTTCTTAAAACAGGTTACCAGGTTTTTGCTCACATATTGTGGGCCTTATGCACACCGTGGACCTGTGCCGTGCAAGAAATGCTGACATCTCATGCACAAGCCAGCCCCAGCAGTGGCACAAAGCCAGGGGGAAGAAAATTCATGGACAACCTGTAAGCAGTGTGGTGGTAGCCAAGGCCAAAGTGAACCGCAAGCGGAAACCCATCATGTCCAGTTTTATCCACAATAAGTATGTTTTTTTTCTTCACCTATACTACAGCAACATTGTTAGTCACACTGTTCAGTGTATTCCTGTGCACTGTGACATCAGACAATACTCACCTCCAAATTATTTTTTCATAGGAAAGAGTTAGGTACAGGAGCATATAGTCTACTGAGGGAGATGTCAGATGCACCCATAAGCTATATCACAGATGCCTCTGCACCAGAGGTTGAAGTTGGAGGCAAGAAGTATGCTGTGGGGTGCGGACTAAGCCACCAGGTGAGAAGCACAGATTTGAAACCCAGTCTTCAAGTAGCACTTCTTGATGTTGTGCAAAAAACAAATCTCTTCAGGTTTGTTGTTTCATTAAAAAAAGCAATTTACATATTATAATAAGGTGCTTGCTTATGTGATAAAAAGAGAAAAATAATTTGCATCAGGCTGACAGATACAGTAATATAGACATAAATACATTGAGGACTGAGCCACATAGTATCCAGAAATCTTTATTTGTCTAGCATCTTCCACAGCTCATGTAAACAGACAGCTTAACAGTGGTGATTAAAAAAACATGTTAAGTGTAAGTCATGTGATTTACTAATGGATGCTACTACTGTCCCTTCAGTATGTGTGGCTGGAAGTTTGAAAGCATGCTTACCACATACCAGATGTGATTTATGATTCCTAATCTTGTGTTAGGAATTTTACCAGACACTATCTTGAACTTTTTTATTTTAGCAATAGCCCGCTCTATGTGCACCCTGTGCTTTGCAATACGCTTTGTCTCCAGAACATCTCCTGCTGGCATTTGCCTCTTGGACCTCGAAAATGGTGGCATGTTTAACTGCAGTCCGATTGCTTTAATTTCATCCTCAATCAAAAAACCCTTATCAGCCATTACGCCATCCCCTTTTTGCAAATAGCCATTGTCTATAAGTGTCTCTAGTAAGGGGATGATTCCACACTGTCTGACAATCTCCTTGTCAGACATGGATCCTGTGAAGAGAACAGATGAAAAAATGACAGCACCACGGGGGTCACAGGCAACGAGTGATTTCAGGGTGTTGGTGTTTTTGTAATTTGAAAAGCTCTGACTTTGTAACACCAGTGATGTTGGCCTTTCTATTTTCAGCTCTGTGCAGTCTAATATAGCAAATGTAGATGGGTAGTCGGCTTTGTAGGTTTCAGGCATGTTTTGCATAATGACGTCTCTGTGAGGCCAAATGGGTAATTCACCCAAAATATCAAACATATAATGAATCCATGAATTGAAAATATTACTTGCTGCTTGCATGTGTATATTAAATCTAAATGCAAGGCTTTTCAGATCTTCGTTGTTGCGGAGTTTAATTAAAACAAACAGCAGCTGACTACGAAGGGGCATCTCCCTAATGTCCCAATCATTACGTTTGTATGTTAGGGGTACATTTACTTGAGCGGCGTGGGGATCATTTTGGATGTCAAATATTGTGCACAGTTGGTTGAATCGTTTGTATGTAAAGCCAGTACTGTATTCAAACATTTTTGGGATTTTACTGCTTTCAAGGAGTTCAGGTGTCAGACTTTTCTTTTTAAGTGTGTCAATTTGTGCTTTCAGGTTTTGTATTTCAGTTTCTTGTAATGTCAATTTCAATTTCATGTTGTTGTTTTCCTCTTCTAATTTCTTTTCCTTCTCCGTCCCCTGCTCCTCTTCCATCTCCTGCACCTCTTCCGTCCCCTGCTCTGGGGGTTGCTCTGGACTATCTGTAAAGAAAAAAAGTTGCATTTTAATGATAATTTATATTTTTCATCTTTTACAGCTGCCACTTATTGTCCAAATTGATCTTGGAGCAGCTCCTGTCAGCCAACCAGATGACTTGCCCAACTTTCCTCTGCCGCACCAAGCCACCAGCTTCTGCACTGCTCTGAATGAGAGTGCCACGCAACATTACACAGAACTGAGCATTTCATTGGCTGATTCTATCACTCTGGAAAGGGAAACTAGAGCACAGAGCACAAACTATTTGTGGTTCCATGCAAGGTCTGCCCGAATCACATCAACTTCATTTAAAAGAATCTGCTCTAGAAGAGCCGACCATGAAAAACTTGCTACAAGCTTAAAGAGTGCAGCAGCAGTACAAACAAAGGCCATGAAGAGAGGTGTAGAACAAGAGCCCAATGCAGCCATACATTACACTATTCTCACAGGTAATCAAGTGTATCCATGTGGTTTTGTTGTAAATCCCCATGCCCCACATCTTGGTACATCACCTGACCGTAAGGTGGTAGAGAGGGCAGGGAGTGAACGCCCAAGCTATGGGCTTTTAGAAATTAAGTGCCCTTCTAAGAACAGCTTCACAGAGTGCCCCTACCTTTACAAGCAGGCAGATGGTACCTATAAACTAAAAGAGTGTCATGCCTACCATTACCAAATAATGGGTCAGCTTGGGCTCACAGGTATGTCATGGTGTGATTTCTTTATTAAATGTGAAGAGGACTACCACCTGGAAAGAATACACTTTGATGTTGCAAAATGGGAAGAAATGAAGAGCAAGCTTGATGTATTTTTCTTTGACTACTATGTAACATGCCAGTGAAATAAATCAGTTATTTCAGTACTTTTGGATTTTGTTCCATTGCATTCGACATTGTTGTATGATTGTTTGTTTCAGCCTCTCAGAGTGAATGTTATAATAAAATGAGAGAGATTCACTGCCAGAAATTTATTTCTGCGTATTCCATCATTCAGCACAATACAGAGAGTT
>JBBPBX010088796.1:0-11542 GCA_038048925.1 Garcialebias charrua
GGCTGATTGGTAACTCTAAATTGTCTCTAGGTGTGAGTGAGAGAGTGAATGGTTGTTTGTCTCGTTTGTCTCTATGTGTGGCCCTGTGATGGACTTGCGACCTGTCCAGGGTGTACCCTGCCCCTCGCACTGTGATTGCTGGATATGGGCACCGGCGACCCCCGTGACCCAAAATGGAATAAACGGGTAAAGATAATGGATGGATGGATGGATGGATGGATGGATGGATGGATAAAAGTGCATTAATATTATTCACTTTACAACATAGTCAAAATGTATATAGGATTCTACAAAAATAATGTCAAAAATTCAGTTTGATGATCTAATAGGTACATTATGAGCCACATTTTAGGATGCAATAATAATACAAAAGTAAAATGTAATCATGTCGAACAGTTGAGGCATATGACAACTGAAAAACGTGTTTCTTTTATTTTATGTACAGACTTTAAATTAAGCAGACCATTATAGGTACAGATTTTTGTTGATCAGTGATTTTGTTAAACCTTTTGTGGAGTATCATAGATTTGTTCTAGACCACTGGGATCTTCTTCCAATCAGAAACTGCTGCCAATCCCAGGAAAAGGTGGTCATTTGATTTTGTAGCATAGTCACACTAAGAAATCAAAGCACGGAAAAGGTAGCAAACTCTTGTTACCTCCAGCTCTGCCCTAACAAGATCTGTCCATGTCAGTTAGCCTTACAGACATTTTTTTTCCAACTCTGTGAAAAAGCCAAAGCTACTGAAGGAGAGGCGAACAGAACATGAGACCTGCACGGTTCTTTAATGGGACTCTGCCTTGCCACTGTGGTGTACTAATTAAATTTTAATCAAGTATGTAAATTTTTGTTAGTTAGTAGTTGTTTGTTAAATCTTGAGATTTTAAAGGATTGCTATGTATCCTTAGATCACCAATTTTTGATTTGTAAATCATTTTTAAAGAGAGTGTAATACAAAGCTCTGCAAAGCAAAAAACAGATAAAACAAACAAAAAGTCACATCTAAAAGTATGATCATTCAAAACTGAAATAAGTTGTAAAAAATATTAAACGGTAAATGGACTGCACTTATATAGCACCGTTCTATTTAATAAAAATAATCAAAGTGCTTTGCTCTACAATCTGTGCACTCATTTACCTCCACACACATTCACACTAGTACATCTCTACAAAGACAAATCACATTCATACACCGATGGGACACACAGAGGCAATGAGGGGTTCAGTGATTTGCCCAGGGACACTTCAACATGTGACTGCTAGTGGAATCAAACCCCCAACTCTCTCATTGGAGGACGGCCGCTCTAAGCAATATAAAACATCCGCACTACACAAGACATTAATGCCGGGTACCCACCAAACGCGTTTCAGGCAGCGGAAGCGGCCGGTTTACATTGAAAATCTACGTTGAGGCGAGGCGCGGCGAGGGGCGGCAAGGCGTGACGCGGTGCGTTTTGAGCGTTTCAAGCCGCGCGACAGTTCTTTTCCGCGCACGCGACACATCCAAAGCAGTCAACGCGTCGAGCAGCCAAAGTTCAAATATTTGAACTTTGGCTGCTCGACGCGTCGCAGCAATCAATCGGGAGAGACTCTGCTATGTGATGACGCAACGACGACGGGACTTTTTTTGTACTTTTTAAACTTACCCCATCGAGCCTCCATGAAGAAACCAGCCTCCGGTAAGAAACTTGGCATTTTTACAGTTGCCGCTGTCCGCTCGAGCGTACGATCACCCCAAACATAATTATAACTTTTTTTTTTTTCAACAAAGACTTTCGGAGCTGCAGTTCGGCTAGTAGAAAACCCACTCAAGTAATAACGAGGCTCACGTACAGCTGATTTTATCTGCCCGGTGTACAAAAAAACAAAACAAACCCGACCGGAAAAGGAGCCAGACGCTCCTCCCACTGCGTGCCATCAGACGCGTCTTCAGTGTGAACAGATTCTGGTGACAAGTGGCCAAAAGGGTGCGGCAAGAGCATTTTTGACGCTCAAGACGCATTTGGTGGGTACCCGGCATAAGACATTAAAAGGAAGTGTCCCTGGAAAAGACTACAATGTGTCCCATCAGTGTGTGAATGCGATGTATAGCTCTAGTAGAGTGCTGTATGAATGGGTAAATGAGGGTACAGATTGTACCCTCATTTACTCCGAGAGAGTCCGTCGTTGTTTTCGACAGTTGAATCGCTGTGTTGCTGAGCGTTGAGCTTAGTGTAACTGTAGAATGTGATTTGCTATATTTCAGAATTTTACTGCTCTGTTAATAAGCGTTTTTATGTGTTGAAAAGTCCGGAAACTTTTGCTAACTGATAGCTACTTTCTGTTCAAAATGGCCGTGGCGTTTGTTTATGTATTGTGATTGGTTGTCGGGGCTGTAGAGACACACTGTGATAGGTCAGAGGGAAAGAACTACAACTCCCATGACGACTACAAGTTCTGTGATTGGTTGCGTCAGCTCACTGTGTGACGTCAGCCGTGACTCCACACACGCACACTCACAGGAGATTTAAACTGCTGGACAGGAGAACTCACAGGAGAAAAAGCCGTTCTTTTTCTTCAGAGAGTAAATAAATGAAGTTATTTCAGCGTTTGTCACATCCAGGTACAAAACTCATCCAAAAAGTGGATTTTTATTGTGTTGTTCAGTAACCATCGTGATTAAAATAAAAACTATCTATCCCTTCGAGATGATGACTGGTCGACAAAACACCTGACTTGATTTATAATAACTGCATAAAGTATTGTCAGATAAATTCTATTATATTATACAGTATTATATTATCACATACAAGTACTGTTAGTGAAACTTGGAGAATGCAGGCCAACATATGTCTGGGGGGCATGTAACAACCCCTTTGTCCCAAGCTCTGTCCCTTTGTCCCAAGGCCAGAAGAAGCAGAGTCAAACATCTCCATAATAATGCAGGTCACCTAGATGATTTTGCATTTGCATTCCAGGAGAGACAATAGAAACAGGAAAGGTCTGTTTGCTCCTCAGTTTGAATCATTTTTACATACAGAGCTTGGGACAAATGGCTGTTACATGGGATGGAGGTGCACACAAAATGGGATTAAAATTCCTCAAACTGTAATTTCACAGTTTCTGTTAAAAAAAACGTACTCAAGTTAATTTGTAAAGACTAATATGTTTTTTTTTAAGACTAAAACTAGACTTAAATTTTTTAAGTTTTTGTCGATTAAATCTTAACTAAAACCATTAAATATAGAAATGACTAAAACAGACTAAAACTAAGAAGTATTTTAATCTATAAGACTTTGACTAAAACTAAAATCAAAATGGCTGTCAAAAACAACACTGCTGTTGACCTTTGCTACTGTATGCCCTTTTAATGGCCTCAGTCACCCAAAGTGAGAGGCATTGTTTTGAAAGGGCTCTCCCGGTAGCAGGTGCTGCAAAGCAGACAAACAGTTGGTTTGTTTTCCTCCATTCGGCTGTTCTCTGCATGTAGGTGCATAACGCCCTCACTGGGCAGAGAGCCTGTAGCCTTTCCTATTCCTGAGTGATGACAGGGGCAGGTGGAAAGGAGGAGAGATCAAAATCTAGACTCCTATGGTTCAGAGTCAAAACCTTGGGAGTGTATGCGGGATTAGGCCTTAGTGTGACCTTTGACCAGTCAGGGGCGAATCTGGTACACATTGGATGTACAGACAGTGCATGGAGGTCACCCACGCGCTTCGCCGAGCAAAGTGCCAGGAGTACAGAAGTTTTATAAGATAGTAAATCTATCTTAACCTTGCTCAGTGGCTCGAATGGAGGGTCACAGAGAGCCCCCAGGACCAGGCCAAGATCCCAACCAGGGGTCAGGGTCCTGCTGGGTGGTTTAGTCTGAAGGACACCCCTCATAAATCTTATTATGATTGGATGTGCTCCGGGTGTCTTGTATCCCCAGCCTTCGTGACAGGCTGAAATTGCTGATAGGAAAACTTTAATCGTTGAATAAGAACGACCTTTTTCCAGTAAATCCTGAAGGAAAGTCAGGAGTTGAGCCAAGTCGCATGCATAAGAAATAATATTTCTTTCTGAGCACCAGGCTTCAAAAATGCACCACTTTTGCACGTATAAAGATTGTGTTGAACCAGCACGGGCATTTTGTATGGTCAATACCACATTTTCTGGCAAGCCTGACACCATCAACCTGTTTTTTTCAGCCAACAAGCTGAGGCTTTTGGCAGTTCCTGGCCTAAGTGGTTGTATTGCCCCTTTTGGTGACACAGAGGCTTTTAACCATTGGGGGTCAACCAGATTAGGAAGGCATCCCTGCTGGTGTGCTCCCAAGTTACCCTGCTCAGGGTTAATTGAGGGCCGATGTAACCTGTCAACTTTATTCGACAGGTTTGGAGCGGAAAATATATTTTCCTCTTCCAAATTTGGAGTCCTGTTGTGAGACTGCGAGTTATGTAAACGAGCAGATATCCTAACTCCAATCCGTTCCCTGGGATGGTCCAGTTTACTGGTCCTTGGCTTTAATGGAGCGTTGGTACCAGGTAAACCGACCGAGGTCCGTGTGTCCCCCTCTGGGGGAATTATTTTTGAAGGCAGTTTTGGATCAGCACACAACCATACCATACCATACCATTTTATTTATAAAGCACTTTAAACAGGAACAAGTCCACACCAAAGTACAACGGGAGGATACGTGCTGTCTGAGTGCTGCTCGAGCATTGCATGTCCCTCATTAATGATAAAGGATCAGCTGCCCCGTGAGAGCGTGGAGGTGTTCCTTTTGGCTTGGCAGACTTTAGATTATTTGATGATAACCAGTTCAGTCCCTCTTGGAAAACAGGAAGAGAAATCTGATTCGGCTCTGACATGTTTTCATCCACAACAGGCTGAAGACGGTCATTGTTGTGGATGTGTGAATGTGGTTGCCTGAGGGTGTCTGATGTAGCCCCCCTGTTGTCAGACTCTGTCCGCTCGTCTCTCTGAGGTACGGACATGTCACATGATCATCTGGTTAGTGTATTGGCTCTCCCATTGTTCACAATGGAACCAGGGCTTGAGCACGTGACCCTCCCCACCTGTCTTCCTGAAAGTTGTGTGTGTGTGTGTGTGTGTTGGGGGGGGTTCGCAGACACCTCTGTGTCTGCTCATTGCAGAGGCACTCTGCTAGGGTTTATCAATTATGCTAATACCCCGTGGGCCGTGAGAGAGAGGGGGAAAAGGCCCTCTCTCTTTATGATGGCTTCCAGGTCAGAAAGACCTGATTTGTGTTGTTGTTGTTTTTGTTTGTTTTTTGGTCAATAAAACAGAGAAGCTGTTTCATGAACTGTATTTGTGCTTATGTGCAATGACGTACATGATTTAATGTCACTCACAACAGAAAAAGCATGATTTGTGCATGATGTAAATAAACCAGCTGATTGTACTGTGTTACAAGCAAAGTCTGGACATGAAGGGATCATTCTTGTTACCACGTGGGCAGGTGACCCTGTAATGTGAAAACATGGACCTGGTTCATCAGGCACGTTTCTGTCTGTTGTCACGAATCGCCGAGGAGGCCCTGTGCTTGGTCGCCTGGCGGGGGACAAACCTGTTTTTTATTCATGCGTGCTCGGTATAAGGTGGACCCTGTGGGGGTCTTTGCCTAGGCTCCTCCTCGTATGCTGGCCACTTCTGCGGTGGGGCACGGGTTGCCAAGTGGTGCCGAGACTACGCAGGTCTGCTACCAGCAGACTCCCTTGGGGGGGTGAAGCTTCTCCGGGGGATACCCACCCGGAGAGCTTCCGCCTGTCTGTGTCTTTGGTCCAGCTTGGTCTGAGTTCTCTCCAAAGCTTTACCAAATAATCCCGCCGGCTCTATCGAGTGGTGGAGAAAAGGCACCTTCTGTCCCTCCGGGAGATCCGTCAGAGTCACCCAGAGGTGGCGGATCGCAATGACCACTTCCGCCATCCCCCTGCCCTGTGCAACAGCGGCTGTCCCCATCATACGGAGTACAAAGTCTGTTGCTCTGCGGGCTTCATCCAGCAAGTCGGCAGCCATCTGCTTGTCCGTTGTTGTTTGGAGTTGTTGCAGCTTTTCCGCTAGGTAAGCCTGCATTAACACGGACGCGTTCATGGCGCGTGCTACAAGTCCCTGAGCCCTGTAGCATTTCTCGAGAAGAGACGCTGAAGCTCGACAAGCCTTGCTGGGAAGAGTTGGTTTTGTTACTGATGATCTAGGAGCCAGGTGAGACGCTAGAGTGTCCTCGATCTGAGGCACGTTAGCTATTCCCACTTCATCCATCCTATCCACGTCAAGGAACTGTGAGAGGGGGAGAAGCATAGGGGCTCGTGGCTGAGTCCAGGTGCGCGTTAGTTCTGTCAGAAAGTCCAGGAACACAGGCATCTTTTGCCTCGTGGCGGCCTGCTGCTTCGAGTGAAAATTGTTTCCTGCCAGCCTCGTGACCTGTTGGCGAGGCGGAGGTTCAGGCCATGGGATGTGCAGTGCGTCCGTTGCTCTGTGGCATAAGACAAACAGAGCAAGAATGGAAAAGTCAGTTTCCGGGAACACAGGTACTAGGGTCTGGGAGAGGTCTTCACCCTGATCCTCCAGTTCCACGTCCGCCTCCTCCGTTGAAAATTCGCCCAAGGCTGAAATTGAGATCTCGTCCTCGTTCACCATGTCCCAGGTGTCGAATTCGACTGTTAGGTCCACCATGGGAGTCAGCACATCAGGGCTGTCGCCCCATTCGACACGTGTACTGTCA
Organism: Garcialebias charrua; assembly: GCA_038048925.1. Taxonomy (NCBI): domain Eukaryota; kingdom Metazoa; phylum Chordata; class Actinopteri; order Cyprinodontiformes; family Rivulidae; genus Garcialebias; species Garcialebias charrua. Next base: position 6,707 of record JBBPBX010088796.1, read on the forward strand.
TGTAGAGCCATGTTCTCCAACTCCGGCGTGGGAGTGAGGGACTCCGTGGTGTCCGCGTCCGCTGGTGTCGCTAAAGAGCTCATGGCTTTGGCGACTAGGTCAAACCAATGCCGCAGCACTAGGGGTGTAACGAGATCTCGTTGTACGAGATCTCACAATATTAAACTCCCGCGATATCTCTCATTGAGAGGTAACGTCTCGCGAGATGCTAATGCTAGCAGAGCCCCTAGCAAGTCAGCGTCACGGACAGCATGGCTTCGCCGGATGAAGTTGCTATAGAAGACGCCCCAACTACTGATGGAGGGTGCCGCAGACGCCTCTACATTGATGGAGGGTAACGGCGCTGCCGACGCTGCCCCGAATGTAAAGACACGCGTGTAAACACCGGTGTGACCGGTGTTGCCAGATAGAGTCCCACCCACCCAAAGCAATCTCTACCCGCAAAAGTCAGAAGGAAAATCGCGGTGAACCGCCCAATCTGGCAACACTGGTGAGTGACGGCTGCAGAGTCAGTTTTGGAAAGTCCTGCGTGAATATCTATTTTTTTAAACAAAGTTGAACGTTCTAAGGTCTAAGGAGATTCAATCAGTAAAATGAAGACATCAGTTGGGTTTGTAATACATGTTAAAACAGAATAAAAGCCTTTTTGCGGCATAAAACCAATCTTTGAAGTTTTCTTGAACTAATGTTAAAATCTCGTCTCGTTCTCGCAAGATCTGTGATATTCTCGTCTCGTCTCGTGAGTTTTGTGTATCGTTACACCCCTACGCAGCACCGTATCCATCATAAGGCTGCAGTGTGGGCAAAAGTCGGGCGCATCCAGCGCTGATTTTGCATGAAGCATACCCAAGCAGACTGCACAGGTCTCGTGGATGTCCGTTGCTGCGAGGGAAAAGCCACATCCGCTGAGACAGGCAAAGTTAGGCTCGTTGTCCCGCTGGTTTTCCTTGGAAGTCTCGCTTTTCGTTTTCCTTTCTCCGGAGGCATGTCCGAGATGAGGCGAGCGAGTCCTTCCAGAATCTTCTTCCTTTTTTCTTGAAAAGTCTCCTCCGTTGCGTCGCTTTCGCTGGCTATCTCATTAGGAGTTAGCAAGGTAGCTTTTTTTTTTGTGGCGTATTTAGCGCCATCGAGCGAAGCAACCTGTAGAGAGGAGAAGAAAATACTTTGGGGTTAAGAGAAAAGTGCCGGACTAGCTTTCGCTAGCCCAGCAGTACGCAGGAATAATTCTCTGTGCGCTCTGTGTAGGGAGCAAGCTCACCTCTGGTTGAGCGATGAAGCAACAGAGAAGTCCCGCGAAGAGGTAGTTCAGGTTTAAGCGAGGTGAAGGGCAAAAAGAGAAAGATGGAGGGGTGCAAGCCGCTTAAGTACCCAGAGGGCAGGGCCTCTGGCGCGGCAGTGACGCCCCTAGCCGTTAAGGCGTGAGTATATTCCTTCAGGTAATCGCACGGGGGTGCAATTCCCATAGCAAGTATGTTGCACCGAGAGACCAACTGAAAGGGAACTAGAGAAATGCTGAGCGCCTAAATGAAATTTACCATTCCATTTACAACATGAAATGTAATATTTGTTCATAACTTTTCCAAAGAACCCCACTTTAGAAGATCTGAAACATCAATTTATCCATAACTTTAGCAATTTAAAGAGAATTTTGATGGATAAAGTGAACCTGGATAAAATCACCATTATGTCCACTATGAGTCAGTGGAGCAGCATGCAGCCATCAAATTAACACCAACAGTGTATCTGGCATCATACAGGCATTTTAATGTGCTACAGCCATCTGTAATAAGTCTAGTATTATTGAAGTGATGCCAAGAAATGCAGAGCCAAGTTAGTTAGCAACATCTGTAATGCAGTTGTGAATTAGTCTGCCAGTAGCATCATCATAAATAAGTAGAATTTGACACGAGCTTTCGCTCTGAAACTGCAGCAAAATGAGTCGAACACACAAACGCATATTTTCTCAACCACTCAGGTTGTCAAAATGTAAATAAGCCAGTGGCGAGATGCGATTTCAGTCGTAACAAGTTTCTGTCAATGTGAGCAGACCGAAGCGTTCCCAGTGGGCCCGTAAAGCTGGACTCCGTTACGTTGGGACTCTGGTGTCTGTGGGGGTGTCGGCGGAGGAGTCTGGCCTGTGCTGATTGGCTCACTCCCCTGTGAAGGGAGGTGACATGACAGAGTGTTCAATTAGCCATCTGGTCGCCCACGGCAACAGTCACAAAGTGGTCTCCTACAGGCAGTGGACAGTGGGGTAATCAGAGGAGCTTGTTCACACAGACGTGCAGTAAACGATTACACAAACCAAGCAAGAAGAGCAGAGATACAGCGCACAAAAGGCAAAACGATGAGGGTCCCGCGAGTATAAACATGTAATCGTTTACACAATTACAAGAGGAAAAATTGATGTATTACTGCGCCATTTACCCTGAAGACAAATTCACCATTTTTGAATTGAAGCTGCCAGATCAGAGAAAAACAAATTTTACAAGCTGCTTGTGACCTCCTGACCCCTCTAAATGCCTTGTTTACAGCTCTGCTCGAAGGTGAGGGGAAAAAAATAAAAACGTAAACAAGACAAATTTAAAAAACCCGCAGAGTCCTATTATGTAGCACAAAATAGAGCCAGGGTCTCTGATTTAAAGTGAGTGTGTGTATTCATTTGTTTATTATCCTTTCAGAAAGGCTGCTGAATAAATTTTTAATGCGCCACGAGATTCGAGATGCCAGAGATGCAACTGTCGGGTGGCAATAACAACAAACTTCTTTGCCTCTGAACCCACGGCTCGTCTTTAAGAGAAGAATGATGTTAAAGCAAGACACACTGATGCAACACTTGGGTTTACGCTTCAATGGGCTGTTAACAGTGAGAAGCTGCCACAACATGCAGTCTATATCATTTCTATACGGTTTAGGCTAGGGGTGTCCAATCCTGGTCCTCGAGGGCCACTATACTGCATGTTTTACTTGTTTCCCTCCTTTTCCCAACACACCTGATTGAATGGGTACATAACCTGTTGTAATAGCTCCAGTTTGGAGAAACAGTTTAAAGGGGACCACATATTCAAAATTCACTTTTTAATGGTTTTTTACTCAACTTTGGGTATTTACTTCATAAAAAAACAGTCCTAAGGCCAAAAAAATGCACCCAGTGGTTTATTTACTCTAAGTAGATTTATTTATCTTTGATAAAATACAGTTCGTTTTGCACTTCCTGCGGTTTGTGACGTCACAAACCGCAGCCAACCGCAGCCAACCGCAGCCACAACCCACCCCAACCTGAGTCCAGCCCCTCACCTAGCAACCCCTGGTTAGGCTCAACCCACTTCTGTATTAAACACATGACTGTTGTTTTTCATGATTTCATCTCATCTTTTGTTTATATGTTCTTAATTTCATGTGTACAGCACTTTGTTGCAGCTGTGGTTTTTTTAAATGGCTTTATAAATAAAGTATAATTGTTATTTTTATGTTTTAGTTCAATTTTTAGTGTATTTGCGATCGCTCCCAACGCGCAGCCGGCAAAAATTAAACGAGCGGACCCCCGGCGTAGGGACCGGCGGCAACGGGACCCTCTTCTGGCGGATGGAGCGGAGCTTCAACTGTACAGCCTCGCTGCAGCCTCGCAGCAGCGAGGACCTTCTCCTTACGGATTAATTTACGGGAGACACTTGGTGAACTTTGTGTTGTCTTGACTGGAACAGCGATAACTCCCAAAATCTCCGCGTGCAACGAGCGGAGCTGGCGAACACCGGAAGAGGAACAAGCTAACATTAGCATCGGATTCGGGTGGTCTAATGCTAAAAGGAGCAGCAAATTGCGGCGCGCTCAGACGGGTTTCGGTAAGTTATCTTAAGCTAGCACTAACAGTAAGTCAAATGAGTAATAAAAAAAGAGCTAATTTTAAAACAACAACACATTACAGATACTGGCTGTTACAGAGGGCGTAAACAGATCTTTGAAGGGCGTGGACTTCAGAACTTGTATCAGAAACCGGTCGTTCAAAACGAAAGTTAAAAATGGCAGAATTAAAAAGGGTATAATTGATTATCTAAGAATTATTTTGTGTATTAAAATGAATTAATATTGTCAAGATAGCACACAGACATAACATAAAAATTTTAAAGACCTATATGTGGTCTCCTTTAAGTTTTAACAGATAAAAAAGCTAGTAGTTGGTTTAAGAGGGGTCAGGGGTCAAAATGGATTTATGCTGTCCTCTAAATTTAGCAAAAACAGGCTAGAATACGGCAATTAAGAAAGGCCTTTGTGAAAGTCAAACTCACAATCACATTGTACAATTTGCCTTTCACATTACACAAATGTGTGTTTCCCTTAGTTTACTTGCCTTGGTAAGACAATGATATCTTCTGTGATTTTTGTCCGCGGAAAAAGGAGCACTACCTCTATAGCTTTTTAGAAAGCACGTCTTTATTGTGCGCCGCTAGCTTCGCGCTATGTCAGTGCAGAGGTGGGGGTGGGGGGGCAGTTTGAAAAGGCAGGGTGCTCAGTGCGCCCTGCTTGTATGCTTGCATAACAGTACAAAAAGAGCACGACATATCATGATACACTGAATATAGAAAAATACCGATGAGACTTTTAGCAGAAATATTGTGATACTCCTACTGGAAGTGCTCCTGGGCTGCACCTGAAGTCCTACAACTAGCTGCTTCTGCTGCTACAGCATTTGCACTTGCAAAAAACGGTACCGGTAGTCTTTTGTAAATTATCAAAAGCAGTAATCCCTTGTTTATCAAGGATGTTTCCATTCTCAGTCCACCAATGATAAGTGAAAAACCGCAAAGTAGAAGTAGTAGCGCAAGTAGTAAGTAGTAG
>JBBPBX010088798.1:0-14423 GCA_038048925.1 Garcialebias charrua
TCAAAAAAGCTGGCACAAGTGACAAAGAAGACAGAGAAATTTGAGGAATGCTCATCAAACACTTATTTGGAATATCCCACAGGTGAACATGCAAATTGGGAACAGGTGGGTGCCATGATTGGGTATAAAAGCAGCTTCCTTGACATGCTCAGTCATCCACATAGAAGGATGGGGCGAGGGTCACCACTCTGTGAACAAATGCGTGGGCAAATTGTCGAACAGTTCAAGAACAACTTTTCTCAACGAGCTATTGCAAGGAATTTAGGAATTTCACCATCTACGGTCCGTAATATCATCAAAAGGTTCAGAGAATCTGGAGAAATCACTACACGTAAGGGGCAAGGCCGAAAACCAACATTGAATGCCCGTGACCTTCGATCCCTCAGGCGGTACTGCATCAAAAACCGACATCAGTGTGTAAAAGATATCACCACATGGGCTCAGGAATACTTCAGAAAACCACTGTCAGTAACTACAGTTCGTCGCTACATCTGTAAGTGCAAGTTAAAGCTCTACTATGCAAAGCAAAAGCCATTCATCAACAAGATCCAGAAACGCCGCCGGCTTTGCTGGGCCCGAGCTCATCTGAGATGGACTGATGCAAAGTGGAAAAGTGTTCTGTGGTCTGATGAGTCCACATTTCAAATTGTCTTTGGAAACTGTGGACGTCGTGTCTTACGGACCAAAGAGGAAAAGAACCATCAGGACTGTTATAGGCGCAAAGTTCAAAAGCCAGCATCTGTGATGGTATGGGGGTGCATTAGTGCCCAAGGCATGGGTAACTTACACATCTGTGAAGGCACCATTAATGCTGAAAGGTACATACAGGTTTTGGAGCAACATATGCTGCCATCCAAGCGACGTCTTTTTCATGGACGCCCCAGCTTATTTCAGCAAGACAATGCCAAGCCACATTCTGCACGTGTTACAACAGCGTGGCTTCGTAGCAAAAGAGTGCGGGTCCTCCCCTGGCCTGCCTGCAGTCCAGACCTGTCCCCCATTGAAAATGTGTGGCGCATTATGAAACGTAAAATACGACAACGGAGACCCCGGACTGTTGAACAACTTAAGCTGTACATCAAGCAAGAATGGGGAAGAATTCCACCTGAAAAGCTTCAAAAATTGGTCTCCTCAGTTCCCAAACGTTTACTGAGTGTTGTTAAAAGGAAAGGCGATGTAACACAGTGGTAAATATGTCCCTGTGCCAACTTTTTTGCAATGTGTTGCTGCCATTGAATTCTAAGTTAATGGTTATTTGCAAAACAAAATAAAGTTTCTCCGTTCGAACATTAAATATATTGTCTTTGCATTCTATTCAGTTGAATATGGGTTGAAAAAGATTTGCAAGTCATTGTATTCTGTTTTTATTTGCGATTTGCACAACGTGCCAACTTTTCTGGTTTTGGGCTTGTAATAATTATAATAATAATACTTTATTTATAGAGCCCTTTAAAACAACCACAGCTGCAACAAAGTGCTGTACATAAAATCAAGAACATTTAAACACATAAAAATAAAACAGTTGTTAAAACATTAAGATCAATAAAAACAATAAAAACAGTGCAGAACAAATTCAGTCTGTGCTAAAAGCCAGTGAGTAAAAATGTGTTTTTAAAAGAGTTTTAAAACTGGACAGTGAAGGAGCTTGTCTGACGGGAAGAGGGAGATCGTTCCACAGTTTTGGAGCAGCAACAGAAAAAGCTCTGTCTCCTCTGAGCCTCCGTTTGGACCTCGGCACCTCCAGAAGCAGCTGATCAGCTGATCTGAGGCACCGAGCAGGAGAGTATGGGTGAAGCAGCTCAGAGAGGTAGGATGGAGCAAGACCATTTAAACTTTTAAAAACAAATAAAAGAATCTTAAAATGAACTCTAAAATGAACAGGCAGCCAGTGGAGTGAAGCCAGAGTGGGGGTGATGTGCTCCCTCTTATGAACTCCAGTTAGAAGCCGAGCAGCAGCGTTCTTATACTGTATATATATATATATATATGCTTAAGGTTGCTTATAATGACTCCCTGATAATTCTGCTTAAGAAACCCAGGTTCAGCAGTGCAAGTGAAATCTTTTGTAATGCACATGTCAGAACGTTTCAGGTGCTCATGAGAAATTTGATGTACAAATTTATGCGTCGTTTGTGCAATGGCCTCCCTTCTCACCTTACAGCCATTCTCTTCACACCATTATGATTTTTATTAGGATAGAAAGAAAGGAAAGACGGAAAGTAAGATTACAAAATACAACAAATATTGTATACACAAAGAGAGCACATGGCAAACACAGCCAACCGCCGTCCGCAAACCTGCAAAGAACATGACACAACACAGCAACAAAACACACATGTACAAAAGACCCAGAACATTCACGGCCTTGCAGCAGACTTGTACAAACATACACACCCACACCTACATATAAATACATACACACACACACACACATGCATACGCAGTCACACACACATCTACACATCTACATGCAATACCCACACAAACATCCCTGCATCCACCTGGCGTGGTTGTGAGCATGCACCAGTGTACAAGGCCTCTCCAACAGAACATTCAACAGCGACCGCGAAGCATCAGAGCCCTGACCCCCAAGAACCGAGGCAGACAAAGAAGGGACCAGAGCCCAAGACCCTAAAGGCCTGGTTATACTTGGCACGATGGCCCGTCGGACGTCTTTTACCCCCCGTTGAGTGAGCAAACATTGCGCAACTTTTGGCCGCACACCCGCTGTGATCCCCCGGTGCATAGGCGTCGTGTACATAGCCCCCAAACAGAACTCTCGAAGCCGACGATGCGGCTCGCAGCGTGTGATTGGTTCAAAGTTTGTGGGCGTTTTTTGTTTGGATGTCCATATATGGTCTATGACACCGCAGCACGTGACACCGCAGCACGTGACCCCGCAGCACGTGACCCCGCCACTGTTTTAGATACCGGTAGTTCTTACAGTAATATGTTTCATAAAATTACAAAATAAAGTGCAAATATAACATCAGTACTGACATTAATTATATTGCATCTTACCTCCATATGGGCGTACAGAGCATACAGTAGCCTTCCCCAGCTTATAACTGGCAGCGATGGCAGTGAATGAGCACCCAGAAGCCAGGACCCGCAGCGTCACAGCCAGTCTCTCCGGGGCAGAGACCGGTGCGCTGTGCGTCGGTGCGTGCTGCAGGTGAGGGGAGATCCGGTGGGCAAGTTCATCAAAACGAGCAGCGGACATTCGAAAATATGAAAAGTGTGTCTCGTCATCCATCTCCCGCATCTGCTGAACCAACAAGCTAAACTCGCCTTGTGTAGATCTGGTCCTGTTCAGCGGGCGAACGTGCCAACGCCGTTCGCGTCGTATTTCCATGTTCGCGGTCAATAACATTAATATAAGGTCATTTTCTTCATCCTCGTCCTCCGACTCGTCATCCAACCTGAGAAGCATCTCTTTTGCCGCCTGCGAATACATTTTCTTCGTAGTGAACTGTTGAAATTACTTCCTCTTTCCGGCAACAGCCAACGTGCGTGTGACGTATGCAGTGTGAGTGCGCGTGACGTATGCAGTGGGAGGGAAGAGGGAGGGATTATCCCCACGTCTTAATGGGATTAATTTGTACAAATAACGGTTGAATTAACGTTACATATGTCGTGTTTATACACAAGGATTCAATGCGACACTTGTAGAGCAACTTAGGCCCTGTTTACACGGACACTGTGTGGGGGAAACGCAACTTAACAGCCAACGTGCGTGTGACGTATGCAGTGTGAGTGCGCGTGACGTATGCAGTGGGAGGGAAGAGGGAGGGATTATCCCCACGTCTTAATGGGATTAATTTGTACAAATAACGGTTGAATTAACGTTACATATGTCGTGTTTATACACAAGGATTCAATGCGACACTTGTAGAGCAACTTAGGCCCTGTTTACACGGACACTGTGTGGGGGAAACGCAACTTTTGGGTATGTTAATTAGGTGAAAAGTTTTGCGTTGACATGGGCGAATTCTGTGGATACGACTCTCTCCCCCCCACCCCCCGTACTCATGAATTTACTGTAGTTACCATGCTAGGCCTGTAGATGGCGCTGTGATCTTTGGAACCTTCACTACTGCGCATGCGCCACTGCTGCCTGCCTGAGGTAAACAGAGCAGACGAGGCAGCCTGTTTTCCTCTCTGGCTAAAAGTTCAGCTACTACAAGTTGTTGTCAACAAGTTAACAACAAGTTAAAGCTGGAATTTGGATAAGAGTCAACAGATCTGACACCAAGTGGGGCCGCTGCACACCAGCTGACTGGACGTCTGGACCGGAACCGAGTCAACATGTCTGACTTTAGTCCGTGAGAATCAGCTGATTTACAGCAGCGCTACAAGGTAAACCATGTTCTTAATAATGTTTCCTTGTGTTTAGTTCGATCACAGAACAACCAACTGAGGTTTTATTTTTATTTTTTTCCTGCGAGGTCGAAGCTGTCGTTCCACGAAGCGGACCGGCGGTTCGGATGTGGGTCCAGTTTCCACCAGGATGAAAACAACAGAGTCCAGTTCATTAAAGTTCGGTTAACGTGTTTTTAAAAGTGTTCAATTTAATTCTCAGTGTTTGTGACATGAGTTTGTGGTGTTGAATAAATAAATAAATTAAAAATCAACCTGGTGTCTTCATTTTCAACATGCAGCATGTTAGGCATGACGTAACGAGTCCAGATAGCTTCATTTAGCTCAGATAAATGTAAATATCTCCCACGCTAACATAAATACTGTTTATTATTGTTAAACTGTTAATATATAGCACATTTAGTATGTTATAGTGCAGCGTGACACGTGAAATGTCCGACTGCCTCGTTAACAGACAACTGGATCCAGGCAGCTGGCTCTCTTCCAACACAGATGCAGGTAAGGTGTAGAATAATTAAATATGAGAATCAAAATATATTCCATCAGCTATAGTTCAGAAAGTGGTGCGTGTGTCCACTGTCCAGTCCACCGCCATTGTTAAAATGCCGGCTGTCTGCGCGTGCGTGCTGCGTGCATGTGTTCAAACAAAAGCTCCACGGGAGATGTTTACATTATCAACGGGGGGTCAGCGAAAAACTTCCACCTTGAGAGCAGGGTCAGAAAAGTATCGGTGTCATCGAGGGGGGCCAGCGGTGTCGTGTAGGCGATAAGCAAAGTCGCAAAGAGAAAGTAGCGGTTACACTCAAAATACGCGCCGTGTAAACTGGCCCTTAGAGAACGTCTTTAATCTTCGTAAACCAGGAAACAACCCCCGCACCCTTTCACAATGAAACCGGATACAGTATACCAAATACATTGTACCACATCCTCCTTTCTTTGAGAAACAAAACATACATGACAGGGTAACTACCTCATATAGGAAAAACGCTTTTTGTTTTTCGATTTACATAACTCATTTTTGTTTTCAAACAAATAACAGAACACCTCTTTTTTTTTCAAACAAATAACAGAACACCTTTTTTTCTCAAACAAATAACAGAACACACTCTTTTCTGTTTTCAACCAAATAACAGAACACACTCCTTTCTTTTCTCTCTTCACACCCAATTCACTTTTACAAGTTCAGTCTTTGTGGTTTTATGACAACCCTGCCACATCTAGTCTTGACAGGACTTTGGTCAGCTGTCTTTGAAGTCAGAGTTGTTGAAACTGGTTGGTTCAATATGGTCCGGGCCTCTTCTGTTCTGATCGGTGAATCCGGGACCTGAACCTTAGGTGTGATTTCTGGCAATGGCTGCAGGAAGCGCCTATTTCTCCTGATGGCTCCTGAAGGGCTCTCCACAACGTATGAACGAGGTGTGGAGTGGGATGAAATAACAGTCCCTTCACACTTTGTGTCTGTAATCCATACTGGTTGTCCTGGTGAGAGTGGAGGAAGTTCTCTCACACGATGTCTCCTGTTATACACTGCACAGTCTTTCAACCTCCTCTCCTCTTCCCTCTTCTTCAGTGTAGTTTTGTTGGGCAGACTGGGCACGAGCAAAGAAGGAAGCTGGGGAACAGGTGTGCGAAGTCTCCTTCCCATTAGTAGTTGCGCCGGGCTATATCCATTAGCCAGCGGGGTCACTCTGTACGCCAGTAGTGCTAGATATGGGTCTTCTGCCTTTTTAAGCAAGTTTTTCACAGTTTGAACATACCGCTCAGCCTCTCCGTTACTTTGTGCAAACCTTGGGCTGCTTGTTGTGTGTTTGAAGCCATAAGCTGCTGCAAAGGTTTTGAAGGACTGGCTCGAGAACTGAGGTCCATTGTCACTGTAGAAAAGCTCTGGAATCCCATGTCTGGAAAAGATTGACTTTAGGTGTACTATGACGTCTTCAGATCTTGTGGATGACAGTTTTGCTATTTCCACAAACTTGGAGTAGTAGTCCACCAGAAGTATATAGTTGTTGCTGTTGAATGTAAAAAGGTCTGCTCCAATTTTCTGCCACGGTCTTTCTGGGAGTTCACTTGGCATTAATGGTTCCACTGGGTTGGGACGCTCTTTAATGCATATTGTGCAGTTTTTCACAAGTTCATTTATTTGACCACTCAGGCCAGGCCACCACACTGTCTCTCTTGCTCTCTCTCTGCATCTGGACATACCTTGGTGTCCCTCATGTAGGGCTGAGAGAACGGAACCACGCATGGCAGAAGGAATCACTAGTCTGGTGTCTTTTAGCAACAACTCATTATACACTGTTAAAGTGTCTCTGTGTGGCCAATAAGCTTTTATTGGGCCCTTGAGATGGTTGTACTCTGGCCAGCCATTTTGACAAAATGACATGACTTCTGAGCAAATGCTGTCACTTTTTAGCTGTGCTTTTAGCTGCGTGAGGTACATAGAGCTAGCAGGCATGCTCTTTATAATTTCATCTACATAGATGTTTGTGTCCTCTAGTAGTTCAGCTGTGTTCTTAAATCCTGATTAACTGGTGCATTTGACAGTAGGGATGCACCAATCCACATTTCTCACTTCCAATCCGATACCGATACATAACAACTGAGTATCAACCGATACCAATACTTTTCCGATCCGATATCGGTGTTCAAGCATAGGAGGCTGTAATAATTAAGTTCTTGAAGGGAGAGCACGTATGTTGCACAAAACTCGGACTTGTGTGCGATAAACCCAAAGAAGACACTCTGAGCCTCATTACAGTAATTCACAAACAAATGGCATACAAGAAGAGGCAGGTCTCTTCCACAGACGTCCTTCTGACTCATGGTGCAAGGAACACTAGTCTAAAATACTGCTAAGCATTATGGGAAATCATCACATTCTACTCCCCATTTTCTAGTCTTATTTTTAATTCTGGCACTATATGAGTTGTAATTCTTGTTGAATTTTATCAACAGATACAGATTTAATCTATAATTGAACACTAATATACCGCTAAGTAACAATGTTAAGACAGAAGTCACAGAGTATGGTGAAATATATGTGCTCTCTGACATCTAGAAAGTATCGGAAATATCGGCAGGTTGGTTCCGATACCCGATACTTACATTCTGCTGGTATCGGATACGATACTGTATCGGATCTGCCCCATCCCTATTTGACAGTGTGTCTGCTGTTAGAAGTGCCTTGCCTGGGGTGTGTGTGATGGTGTAACTGTACCTCATCAATCTCATTCTGAACCGCTGGATCCTGGGTGGAAGTTCTGTTAGTACCTGTTGTCCTAGCTGGCTGATGAGTGGCTTGTGATCAGTCTCTAAGGAGAAGTGTCTCCCGATGAGGAAATCTCTAAATCTTTCACATCCCCATGTTAGTCCCAGGGCCTCCTTCTCCACCTGTGCATATCTCTGCTCTGTCTCTGTTAAAGAGCGAGATGCGTAAGCCACAGGTCTCCACTGCCCTCTCTCTTCTTGAAACAGAACTGCTCCCAGACCATAAGATGAGGCATCTGCAGACAGTTTTAAGTCTTTGTTAGGGTCGTAGAGTGCAAGAACCGATGTTGATGTTAGTTCTCTTTTCAGCTGATCAAATGCGGTTTGTTGTGCACAGCTCCAAACCCACTGATTTTTCTTTGAGAGCAAGTCTCTTAGGGGCTTATCCTTTTCAGCCAGGCCTGGGATGAATTTGCCCAACTGGTTGACCATACCAAGAAAGCTGCGCACTTCACTGACATTTGTTGGCTCTTTCATTGCTAAAACTGCTTTTATTTTGTCTGGGTCCGGCTGGACTCCTGCTGCAGACAAAATGTGTCCGAGGAACTTTACTTCCTTTTTGCTTAGGTCACATTTATCTAGGTTTAATGTGACACCAGCTTCTTGCAGTTTATTGAGCACGGTGTGTAGACGAGCATCATGTTCCTGCTGGTCCTGTCCCCAAATGAGGATGTCATCCATGTGACAGACCACTCCAGGTAGTCCATTAAGGATCAGTGACATTTTTCGCTGGAAATGCTCAGGTGCAGAGGCTATTCCAAAAGGAAGACGGTTGAAGTGGAAGCGGCCAAAAGGGGTGATGAATGTTGTGTAGTGCGCTGACTCAGGAGACAATGGAACCTGCCAGAAGCCTCTGTTTGCGTCCAGCTTACTAAACACTTTAGCTCCTGCCAGTGATCCCAGTGTCTGTTCAACTGAAGGAAGGATGAACTTCTCTCTGCAAACAGCTTCATTTAGGTGAGTGAGGTCTACACAAATGCGAACAGAGTCATTTGATTTTGGTACTGGGACTATACCTGCACACCATTCTGTTGGTTCCTCAACTCTGCTGATTACGCCCATGGATTCCATGTTATTCAGCTCCCGCTTAACCTTGTCCATTAGAGGGATGGGGATCCTTCTTGGTGTGGCCAGGGAGAAAGGCACTGCATTGGGTTTCAACTTAATAGTGTATGGTTGTTGCATTAAACCCAAACCCTGGCACAGTTTTGGGTAACTGTCTTTTAACCCATTAATGTCTATGCTGTCTGCTCTACACACAAGATTTAACTTGACACTTGCGGGCCTGCTTAACAGTGCCATCTGCAGATCTTTGATAACATACACATTTTCTTCTATCTGCTGTTCACCTTTACATAATGTCTCTTTGTACATACCCAACACATCTAGCGGAGTACCACCTGGTCCTAACAAAGGTCTATCTGGCATGCTCAACTCTGTCACATTTTGGTTTATACAGTAAAACAACTGGGCTGGAATAACCGATACATCTGCTCCAGTGTCAATCTTAAACCTAACATTGTGGTTTCTGATAGTAAGGTCTGCATACCAGGGATCTGACCCTGCATCCACAGAACCAAGGAACACAGGTATGTCATTACTTTTCTCTGTTTCAACAACATGCACAGATTTAACAGATTTACACACCTTACTGTAGTGTCCTCTTTTACCACATGAGTGACAGGTTACATCCTTTGCTGGGCATTGAAATTTTCCATGTGCGGGTGTCTTTCCACACCTGTAGCACGATCTTTCATTTGGTGATTTGTCCTTATTAAAATATTTTGGTTGGCTGTGAGGCTTTGTTGTTGGACGCTTTTGTTTCCTATTTTTGGCAAACACAGCATCTATTTCCAACTTGTTGTCCCCTCTGATGTCCGTCTGTTGTCTTTTGATGGTTTCTGACTGTCGGGCCTGGTTAACAGCTTTCTCCAGAGTCAAATCTTTGTCCAGTTGAAGTCTCTCAGCTAAGCTGGTGTCCCTCAGTCCCACGACGAGGCGATCTCTTATTAACTCATCATGCAGTGCTCCATAACTGCAGTTTTCAGCCAAAGCATACAACGCAGTGACAAACGAGTCAACTGTTTCATTTACTTGTTGTATTCTCTGATTGAACCGAGCCCTCTCATAAATTGTGTTTTTCCTAGGCACAAAATATGTATCTAGGGTGTCTCTTACTGCCAGGTATTGCTGTCTTTGCATGTCCGATAAAGCCTGTCCCCGTAGGATATCATCTGCTTCATCCCCCATGCAGTATATGAGCGTATTTACCTGGTTAGCTTCTGAGCTTTGATGTAGGTTGCTAGCAAGACGGAACCTTTCAAACCTCCTTATCCACTTCTCCCATTGCTGTGGTTTGGAGAAATCAAATGGCTCGGGGGGCTGGATGGTAAACGTGGCGTTTGGGGGTAAATTGCCATTAGCATTGTAGCTGTTGACAGCCTGTTGCTGGTGCAGTTGAATGCGAGGCTGCGTAGCTGCTGCGTTAGCTCCCGCGCTAGCTCCCGCTTCTTCTTCAGACATTCTTCTGTGTCTTTAGCGCTTTTTTCCGCTCACCAAACTGTCTACCGTTGTCCCCCGATGTTTAGCTCTTACTGTCGATCCACTTCTGACACCATGTCGTGTTTTTACACAAGGATTCAATGCGACACTTGTAGAGCAACTTAGAGAACGTCTTTAATCTTCGTAAACCCGGAAACAACCCCCGCACCCTTTCACAATAAAACCGGATACAGTATACCAAATACATTGTACCACAACATATGCAAAATGTATTTTTATTAGGGATGTGCCGATCAGGTTTTATGCAGCCGATCACGATACCGATCACCTATGTGTGACGATCACCGATACCGATCACAAATGCCGATCACTTATATGTGTGCCGATCACATATACCGATCAGATGGATTGCCTGTAACTTAAAATCACCATAATTTAGACAAAAACATATTTTTACTCATTTTTTTTTCAGAGAACAAATACAGACAAACTTGCAGGCACAATGCAACAACTACGAGATTATCATAATTAATAAAAATATGAAATAATTTTTTTTTGTTTTGTTTGTTTAAATGTTCTTAATTTCATGTGTACAGCACTTTGTTGCAGCTGTGAATGTTTTAAATGGCTTTATAAATACGTAAAGTATCATTATTATTTTTTTTTTTATATAATTTCGTGCTTTTTTGAACAACTTCCTGCGGGAACCAGGAACCGGAAATACTGCCTCCGCCATTTTACATTCATTAGTTCCGAGTCTCGGCACTCGGCAGTCGGCTTTTGGAGGACTGTTTCTCCCATAAGAGGATGCCTCATACGGATAAATTAACTGGAAACACTCCCTGAACTCTGTGAATGTCTCAGGACTGGAGCAGCAGCCGCGATCGCTCCGCCGAGCGCTCCCACAGCGCCGCGCGAGACCAGCAGCTCATGGTATGAGCTAAGGCTAACATGCCAAACCGGACCTGCAGCAGACAGCCGGCTTTGTGCGATCAGAGGTTCCTGGAGCTCGCCTCGATGTCGGACTGGAAGCAGAAGATATCGGGGGACACTCGGTGGGGCTACATGCTAACAGTTGTTGCTAATGGCGGCGCTGGCAGACGGTTTTTGGTAAGTTATTAAAACGTATTAAAACATTTTAATGACGAATTAGGTTTGTTGTGTTGAAGGACTTCGTCGAACTTCCTCCACGAGGTACTTTTTCGTCGCACGTTTTGCAGTTAGCAAACTTCGCATCACAGGCTCTGTGATCGGAAATTGAAGGCAAAAGCCGATCACATACTTTTTAATGATTATCGACCGATTATGATCGGTGGCCGATCGATCGGCACATCCCTAATTTTTATTTTTTTAGAATGTACAAGTATATTATTCAAAATGTTAAGCATAATTTTGCTGTTTTTATGTAATGCCATAATAAATGTATGTTTAAACTAAATGTGTTTTTTTTGCTTTGTTTTGTTTTTTGAATGTTCAGAGGACCAGACTTAGCTTTTTTAGATATGATTAAACTGTTTAAAAGCTGCCTCTGTTTTCACAATATGGTGGGTTACAAGTTGGGCTTGTTTGGGGCTTGTTGTCAAAGAGCTGGTCGCTTGTTTTTATCGCGAGATCTGGTAACACTGGATACCATGCTCATTTGGTTTGCTCCTTCCCGCTTTGCCGGCGCATGACCCGGGACAAAATGCAGACAAGCTGCGAGGGAGGAATCATCACTAAAAAGGAGTAGAGCCAGAGGTATGTACAATACCATATGGTCAATGTATGAAGCGCAAAAAGTGTCTCCTCACTGTATTTGAACTGAGTATCCGGTATGTGTATCTTGATGTGTGTAAATCCCGCCTTTTCATTGCGCCGTTTCGTACACCGTTAGATAAATGGTGTATACCTAGTCTTCCCAGTAGCTTCCAGCCTTTAGCCACTTTAGCCTCGTCAGGAGCTTGTAGTTGACCAGCGTTTACACCCTCCTGGACGCACTGAGAAACTGGAGACATGCTACTTTTTTCACTACAAAACGAGGCAACTAATGAATGGAGTTTTTTTTAGTATGGCAGAAATCAGTGGAGATGTACATTAAGCTGCTCTGGACAACCAGTCTATCTGCTAACAGCTGTCACATAGCTGACTAGCTTGGAGAGCTAAGGCTAGCTGGGGTTATTTTTTTTAGCTCACACAGTTTCGACAAGTTTGTTATCCGGTGTGTAAGTCTCATCTTACAGCCCCGACATGGGGATGATCTGCAGCGAACTTCAGAAACAGGAGTCACATTAAACAGGTGAGATTCATAGCATTTCATATGCTATTATTTTTCAGAAAGAAATAAAAACATTTATTTCAGACCCGGAGCTGTTGTAGTTTTTTATTTTATTTTTTATGTTATTATTATTATTATTATTATTATTATTATTATTATTATTATTATTATTATTATTATTATTATTATTATTATTATTATTATTGTATGTTCAAGTGTTTCAATTGATTGCTGGTTGAAAAAGAAATCCGAAGAGGATGAGAGCACTGAAATGGAGCAAACATTCTTATCTTTACTTTTTAAAGCTGCAGCTAAATGTTTTGTTTATATTAAAGTGGGCTAGTTATTTGTTTAATTTTACACAAATATAGGAAGGTTTCAAACAGGTCTGCATAGTTCACTGTTTAATTTATTTAGGAGCAGGCCTACACATTCTCACTGCACTTCTGTTTGTGTTATTCAGTGGTTGTAACAGGTAAAATTTAAAATAAGATTAAAACATTTGAAATTGTATAAGTTGTGTTATGTTTTGCGGCTCCAGACAATTTTTCTTTGACAGAAGAGGGGGCGAAATGGCTCTTTTGATAATAAAGGTTGCAGACCCCTGATCATGAGTCTACATGAAGCTTGGCTGTCTTGACTCATGGTTACAACCATTATACCTTCAAAATGAACACAATAACTATCTAAGCATAATCACTGAACAGAACAGTACCAAACATCTATGTAACCAAAATTATTTTAAAATTATTTACCGGTAAAACCCAGTCTTATCTAGGGTCATGTGACCGGAAGTCAAGGACTGTACCATATTTAGTACCATTGAATTTTATTGGTTTTATTTATTTATCATCTTTGTTAACAATGGCTGTTTTTAAATGTACTTTCTAAATAAATTTGAAAATCCATTAACAACACAGGAACTATCTGAAGAAATTAATTCAAGTCTATCTTGGAAGACGGTCCTCGAGACCACGTCTTTGGTCATTCAGGTTAGGCTTTTGGTCACATGATGACAGAGTGGGTGGAGATATGGTTGGGTATTTGAAACCATGAGCAAGAGTCTTTGTACATCTCATTACCTGTGGGCTTTCTCCCTGTCACCAACACCTGCCCCCGTGAGGGGCAGGGTGATGGGAGCCACCTTCCTGATGCAACCACTGAGCATCCACAGCCCTCTGTGTGGAGCAGAGAGCTGCCATCTAGGGTGCCCAGGGGAGCAGGTGGTGTGAGTTAAGGGCCTTGCCCAAGGGCCCAGAGTGGAGCAGATGAGGGTTGAGGCAAGTGTGGATACTTCACCTATCCCACGCACATTTTGATGTTGTCTGTACTGGGAGTTGAACCAGCGATCTTCTTATAACAGGTCCACCTTCTCTAACCCCTGCACCACCACTCCCTATAATATTTACCGGTAAATAATTTTTAAATAATTTCAGTTACGTAGGTGTTTGGCACTGTTCTTCCAGTGATTATGCTTAGATAGTTATTGTGTTCATTTTGAAGGTATAATGGTTGTAACCATGAGTCCGACAGCAAAGCTTCATGAAGACCCATGACAATCTTGCAGTCTGAGTGTGTGTTGAAAACAAGCTATATTCTGTGAAACACCATCTGCTGTCGGATTCTTTTACTGCAACAAGAAAGCTGCACACAGACGAGCAGTCTGGGGGCAAAGTTCCTGATGATGAACGGTGGATGCCCGCGGCTAAATAACCAGTGTCTTATTTATGTAATGGAACACCCTGGTCTCTGAACTGCCGGTGAAAACACCTGAATTCACCTGAATTCACTGAAGCTCTCAGTGAATCTCCTTTTCTCTGAAAACCTGCAGTGAAGGACAAAATAACTGTTTTGTTCCAGTTTTAATTTGAATCTAGAACAGAAATCAATCAGAAGAGACTTCCTTTTAATTTGTGTTAATTCAGAATTAATCAACAGAATAACTTTTGTCATTTCATGATCATTTGTTATTTGCATGAGTAGTCACTCTTTAATATGCTGGTGCATTTCTTTTTTTTTT
>JBBPBX010088800.1:0-14423 GCA_038048925.1 Garcialebias charrua
TATTTCATTTTTCAACTATTTATTTAGGCAAATAAAATATCAATTGAATACTCAAATTAATATTTTTTTGAGTTCATTCTAGTCAGCTGTGTGAACTTCATGAAATAAATTATGGATCTAAAGGCGCAATCCACAGCATTAACAATTTAACTTTTATTTCTAAGTGTTAGAAATTGGTTTTAATAATTAGTTTGTCTGGTTAAATAAAGGTCAATAATTAAATCTGTCAATCTGAAAAACTGATAATACACTAATGATGGATGCATCATTATCAGTTTTTCTTAACATTTCAACAAGTTGACAAAACTGACAAAAAGTTATTTTCTGGGGGGTAGTTTTGTGTATTATTTATTTATTTATTTTAATTTTAACCCATGCATGGGATTATAACCTTTTGTACTGTTTCCCTCCTTTTAGTGTGATCAAGTTGAGGGAAAGACCGACAACGTGCCTACTGATCCTCCCGCTATGGATGACTTATCCCTGGTGGTCACAAGCCATGAAGATGTTATCTGCTGCACCCCAGTTGCTGCCCCAGCAAGTGTTGACCCTGCCCCAGTCTCCTCACAAAAAACATCCCCTGCCAAAACTCCTATACGGGAGGAGACTGAGGAGTCTCCAGGCTCGAACCAGCAGACTGAGAGACAGCTCTGTTCATCAGGCAGTCAGGATGCTAAACACTCTGCCTGCTCTGCCTCCCCTCCCATTTGAACTGCCTTAACACAAAAAACTTTCTCACACATTACCACACAACACAAAGTTTTTAACACTGGACTCTGTGTCATCAAACGGGTTATTCACTAAACTCTCGGTCATGTGCTCATTCAGTTTGCACTACTTCTCATATTTGCACTAATGTTTGTATTACATTACTGCCTATAGTCATACTACTGTTTACATTCACTGTTTACATTTATTAATACGGTTTACATTTATTACTACTGCTTTACATTTATTACTACTGTTTACATTTACACTACTTTTATCTACACTACTGCTGATCCATACTGTATACTTTTTATACTACTATGCAGTATTACAATTTTATTATTTCATTTTATGCTTATGTTCATTGGGTGTTTGGTGTTTTAGGGGTGTTTGGTGTTTCAGTGTTGTAAATTTTCATACTTTTATACTATTGTGAAAAAACTCAGTATACTTTTTATACTACTATGCAGTATTACAATTTTATTATTTCATTTTATGCTTATGTTCATTGGGTGTTTGGTGTTTCAGTGTTGTAAATTTTCATACTTTTATACTATTGTGAAAAAACAGTAAACTTTTTATACTACTATGCAGTATTACAATTTTATTATTTCATTTTATGCTTATGTTCATTGGGTGTTTGGTGTTTCAGTGTTGGTGTAAATTTTTATACTTTTATACTATTGTGAAAAAACTCAGTATACTTTTTATACTACTATGCAGTATTACAATTTTATTATTTCATTTTATGCTTATGTTCATTGGGTGTTTGGTGTTTTAGGGGTGTTTGGTGTTTCAGTGTTGGTGTAAATTTTCATACTTTTATATTATGAAAAAACTCAGGACAGTGTTGCACTTTTACTATTTTATGTTTATTAAATGTTTTAGTGTTTAGTGTTTAGATGGTTACTGTTGCACCGAGGGACTGAAACGCAATTTCAATCCTGACAATAAAGTTGACTTTCACTTTGACTTCGAATCCTTCATTGGCCAGGGACTTTGTGCCCCACTTACAGTATTATTTAGACTGTTTAGTTTGACTGAGGGATGAGCACTTTTTTGCAGCACTTTGTATTTTGTTCTATGCACATTGTTACTTTAGCTTAGTAATTGTTCTCTCTGGGAGGTTTAAAATAATTGCTCAGTAGATGAATAAATAACTTTGAATCTATTTTGATTGTTTATAATTTGCACTAAATGTATGAATCCATATAATAATAAAATTTATGGAATGTTCTAGGAAAGTTCTAGCAGAACGTTCTCACCTAACGTTCTGAGAACCACGAGAAAACTCCACACCAGAACGCTCTCAAGAACGTTCCCGTAACCTAAAAATAACGTTCTCAGAACGTTCTGTTACTTGGGAACTTAATTTTCCTGCCCCCTTTTTTTTCCCTCATAGAAAATGAATTGAGCTCATTTTACATCCTTCAAATCTTTGGATGCGTTTACAACTTTTACTGCTGTTTTCACATTTTGCTCTGCTTCAGCTTCTTTCAGCTTAATTGTTCAAATTTTATTTTTTTCAGCTACTTTCAGCTGTTTTGTGCTAGTTTCAGTTTTTTCTGATAACTACATTTTTGTGCTTCATTTAATTTCAGCTTGTTATGCTCCTTTCAGCATATTTCTGCAAGTTTAACCTTTTTCTATTTCAGCTACTATTTAGCCGTTTTATGCCAATTTGAGCTTTTTCACATTTCAATCAACTTTTTACAGCCTTTCAGCAAAAATATGCTCTTTCCACTTCCTGTGATTTAAGCATTTCTGCTTTTTACCGTACCATTTTATTTATAGAGCACTTAAAACGGCGACAAGGCCAACCAAAGTGCTGTACAAACAGAAACAGGCAACATACAAAATGAAGTAAAAAACAATTATGGACATAAAATCATTGCAGATACGACCAAACAGATCATCTGGTGTTGAAACGAAAAAACAAAAAAGCTTTAGCTACTTCTCAGCTTTTTTTTTTTTTGCCGATTTCAGCTTTTTTCAGCTAAATTCCACTTTTTTGTGCTCATCTTTCAGCCTCATGTGTTCTAATTTAAACTTTGCTACCTTTTCAGCTTTAGCATTTTTAGCTAATTCCAGCTTTTTTCAGATAGCCTAATTAATTTATGTACCGTATGTTAATGTTTGCTTATTTTGCACCTTTCAGCGGATTTCTGTTTTAGTCTTTTCTAGCAGTTTTATGCTAAATTTAACTTTAAGCCAATTCCACAGTTTATTCCACATTTTTGGTAAAACTTTCAACTTTTTTCAGCCAACAGCAAAAATGTGCTTGCGACGTGCTTCTGGTAATTTAAGCTTATACAAATACCTCGTTTTCAGCTAGATTTTTTAGCTACCGGTAATTGCAGCTATTATCAGATAGTCAAGTTTTTCATTGGCAAGACACTTTCAACCCAACATCTTTATACTAATTTCATCTTATGCACCTTCAGCCTTTTGTTTTTAATGCAAATTTTAGCCTTTTCAGCCAATTCCACATCTTCAGCTAATTTCAGCTGTCTGCTTGCTTCTGGTAGTTTAAACTTCTGAGTTTTCAGCTTTTTTAAGCCAATTTCTCAATTTGTGTGTTATTTCTGCTAACTTAAACCTAATTCAGCAAATATACATTTCTTTCTTCTGCTAATTTAGGCTTGTTCTTCCATTTCAGCAAGTTCTGCAATTAGCATTCACATTTTCACAGGAAATGCAATTTTTCTAGTTATCGATGTAGACGCGGACATCGCCACCCCGAGTTTTTCCTGTCAGCTCATGGTCTGACCAGCCACTTAATGTTCGCTCCTCCAGGCTAACAAGCAGTGGACGGGGTTAACCAGGTTTTCAACAGTGCGTTTTAATTACCACATGCACAAAGCAAGCAGAAACAGCTGGATCCACATCGTGGGCCATGATGGCCAGATGAGACTTCTTGCTCCAGATGTTCAAACCTGCACGAAGGACAGGCCTTTTGGTGAGCGTCTCTTTTCCCAGCTGCCTTTTGTTCAGCCCTCAAGCAGTCTCTTCTCCTGTTTGGTCTCTGGTCTGCATGTTCAGTTAAAAGCCTCTTGGACTTATGGGTAATTATAGGTTTGAAACAAATGCATGTTGGTAAACCAGAAAGTGCTTACAGTTAAACCAAAATGTAGTTTTATCAGTTTTCTTCTTGCCTCCAGACAGATGTGCTGCTTGTAATGTGAAAATAGTTTAATATGTTCTTGCCATTTACCATTATTGTGTGGCTGAATATTAATTTAACACAAAGGGAACAGAGCAATAGTTGAGTAATCAATTTTATTCTAATTTCTAACAGTACACAAAGAGAATATTCAGAAAAGTAGTCATAAATGTGCGCATTAATAATCTTCCAGCCGTCACTAGCATCAACATGGCGTTTGCATCCACGTTTGGGATGAGTGACCAAGCTGGAGGGAGGTCTCATGGTAACTTTCACATTAACGCAGGGTGAGGTAACTGGGTCAGTAAGCTCAGAGTAAGCCTACAGCTCAGACAGAATGTTGGGAGCAAGACTGCAAGTCAGCCCGCTGCCATCAGGCTCCACGTGGAGCTTCTTCACAACGCCGTCTTCCACCAACATGGCATACCTGAAACAATAACAGCATCTGGAATCATCAGTTTTACTCCAAATGAAAACAGCTGTACATCTTAATAAACGTCTAAAATCCATGTAACACAGTAAAACGTTCACCTCTTGGAGCGCTTGTTGCCCAGTTTCTGCACAACCTGATCAGAGTCGAGCAGCAGGTCGACGGCCTAATGAGCAGGAACAAAAAGGACAAATGAGAACCCAACCAGAAGACTTGCAACTGAACTGAAACAAAGCAGATGTTTGTTTTTACCTTCGTAAAGGCTCCAGTGGGGTCGGCCAGCATTCGAACCTGGAGAATAAAGCAGTGAAGGGATCACCTTTTTAAATCCTGAATACCTTTGTATAAATATCAAGTCTATTTAAGAGTTCTGTGATGTCAGTCCATCCTCCCATTTTCCCGTAACATCAGTTAAATGGAAGTTTGTAGAGACTGCGATACCTTGCCATCAGCTCCATGCTCCTTTCCCCATGCAGCCATGACGAACGCATCGTTGACAGAAATGCACGCAATCTCCTCGATACCTTTGCTCCTCAAGTCCTCAGCTTTCTGCACAAAGCCTGGCAGGTGAGTCTGAAAGAAAACAAAGTCAACTTTTTACAATAATCATTGTGTACAGGAGGTTTGAAGAGCGTGGCTTCACCTTGGAGCAGCCAGGAGTGAACGCTCCAGGGACAGCAAACAGAACTCCCTTTTTGCCCTTAAAAAGTTGATCCATGGCCACCTTGTTTCCTGGCTCACCCTCCTGCACCTCCACTGCAGGAAGAGATTCACCGATCTGAAAATGATTGTGGAGAGGAAGGAAAGAAAGAAAGAAAGAAAGAAAGAAAGAAAGAAAGAAAGAAAGAAAGAAAGAAAGAAAGAAAGAAAGAAAGAAAGAAAAAGCGTGAATTTGTTTGATAAGTTAAGTTATTCCAAGTGTCGTTACTGTAATGAATATTAAAATGCCAGCAGAGCAACTCAGTTTACCATTTCTATTATTCAAATAATTTTTTTATTTGATACAATCATCTGTTCAACCATTTGTAAATCAATACATGTATTACTTAAACATCACCAGTACTGTGAAAATTAAGAACATGCAGAGACTTCACTGTACGCCACCCTACAAGCAAATGTTTGTAAATCTTAACCAGTTCAATAATTTTCCAAAAATGTTCTATACCTGAATGCACTGGACTAAGAACTGAAAAATATAAAGCAATGTAAAAAACAATAATGAAGCATGGTTTAAAAAAAAAAAAAAAAAGATTAACCCATAAAAACAGCTTCCTTTATTATTTATGAAGCTTGGAAAATCTTTGTATATTGATGTAACAAGTTAAGTCAGGCCCTCTGGACGGATGCAAAACGTTAAAAAAGATCAAATAAAATAAATTGTTGAAAAGGATACTTTGCATGAAAACATTTTTTTAAACAAATGGCCACTAGATGGCGACAAACTTACGAGATTTCGACTGAAATGACCAGATTCCTAAATTTGCATGAAAAAGAAGGACACGTGACGCATGTTTACCTTGTTTACTCCCTTAAATAAAAACAAAAACACACCGCACTTTAAACAATTACAGTACAAATATTAAGAGTAAAAACAAACGTGACACAGAACAGCAGAAATACTAAAGCACTTACGTCTTATAAAAACTTACGTCGTATTTTGATTGTGCGCACGAAAATGGAGAAATGCAAAAGCAGTTTAAAATAAGTTAAATAATTCAGAACATCCAACACATTAGAGCAGTTATTGTTCACATATAATCGTTTCGTGCACAAAACACAGTTGTGTTTGAAGGCAGGCGCACTTTTTATCGTCACATAACGGGCCTCGTGGCAACGGAGTAAACTAGAATAGTTAGCAGCGAGCTAATGCAGTTGACTTTACACTCGTCTTTGCCTAAACTAGATTAAATGGCTATCTTAGTTAAAGGTTATTACCTGAATTGGCATTTTGGTGGCTGGAGAGTAGTGGAGCTGCCTTCTGATGCTCTGAACGACTCGGGTGCTTCTTCTAAGAAGGGAGCCTGCTGCGATGAAACTCATTTTATAGCCTGCTCAACCGGAAGCTAGCTCTGTTGTGTTGTTCAACATCTGGGCAGGGTACTCAGATATCTTATATAGAACACATGTCTATGGGGGTACCACTGACATAAATACATATTTATCATGTGTATGGTGTGTACGCTCAGACCGGATTGTCACGATTAGCTTTACTAGCTACAGCTGCGGCTGAATGTCGTATTTTTGGGTGTTTGTTCGTTTAGCTTACAGACAGGCTGGTTAAATCTTTATAAACTGTGTCATTTGCTAACAAAACGCCTCTTTTAACACTATATTTTTACATAAATGTACTTTCCCCACCCCCAAAGCACACAGTTACATAAATAAGACGGGTAGTTCAGTTCTATTTAGTGAAATAGATTTCATAAGAGTGCTCTTAGCGTCGGTGTTGCAATGCATTGTGGTCTAGATGTATTCAAGCTTATTTCCGGTTATTGTTGGTCTGTGAGGAAAGTTGAGGGATTTTTTTATTTTTTTAACAAGTCTCTTAAAGGGAACAAAGCATAAATCAATATATATTTAAACAAATGCCAGGCGGATTATTTAAATGAATACTTTAAATATTGATTGATAAAGACAGAATTTGTCAAGATACACCCAAGGGCAGCACGGTGGCACAACTGGTAGAGCTGCTGCCTCTCAGCGAGAAGGTTGCCGGTTCAAATCCCGGTCCGGGGCCTTTCTGGGTGGAGTTTGCATGTTCTCCCCGTGCATGCGTGGGTTTCCTCCGGGTACTCCGGTTTCCTCCCACAGACCAAAAAACATGCTTGTTAGGCTGATTGGTGACTCTAAATTGACCCTAGGTGTGAGTACAGGGACGTGCAGAGCCCACTAAAGGGGCAGGTGCTCAGAAAAAAAAGGGGCACATCTAACCACATTTTAGGACAGAATATTAAAGGTTCAGTCTGCAGTTTCGGTAGAACTGCAGTACTTAGAAAAAATTTCAACAGGCAAGGCATTCTGATCCCTCCCCCTCAGAGCCATATATGGCTCTGCTCTCCCATGGTCTGTTGAAGTTCAAATTCAAGCTCTGTTTTTATTGGCTGATTCAAATTCAAGCTCTGTTTTTATTGGCTGGTTACAAACTGTTTTTATTGGCTGGAAAATGGCGTGTCACCTTTTCTTTTTAGAAATGCTTATTTCCCACCTGGAGAAGCAAGGGGACAATATTTTTTTTAATTTTTTTTCAGAGATTACCTGGCTAACATCAGTCTGTCAGGAGGTAGTGACAGAGTGAAGAAATATGTTTATAAAAAAAGCTACATACTGAAGCTTTAACAAAGTCCCATAGCTTTCAGAGTTTAATAAACAACGATAAATTACAAAATTGAAAAACAAGGGACCTCTTCTATGGAGTTCAATTTGTTTCACAATTATTCTATAAAAAAAAAAAAACTAACCTCAATTACATAAAATAAAATTGTGATCAAGACATTTTGAATTGTAATTTTTTTTTAACAAATAAAAGTTTTGCTAAAAAAACTTTTTTAAATTAAAATCACAAATTTTTGTGTCATGAAGTGAAATAATTATTTGCGCATGTCAGAAATCTTTGCTTGCTATTCTAAGTTTTTGTTTGTCATTCAAAGTTTTGCTTGCGATTCTCACATGACGTCGTGGGCAGAGCCTAAAATAGCACAAAAAAAAGATTTCTGATGTGTGCAAATAAAAGTTTATGTTTTGCAAATAACTTTTTAAGTTCACGAGAGAAAAAATAGTTATTTAATTTTTTAAAAAAAATAAGTTTTTATTTAAAAAAAAAGAAGAAATTGTTACAATTCCAAAAGTTTTGATTACAATTTTATTTTACTTAACTGAGGTTAGTTTTTTTTTCATTGAATAATTGTGAAACAAATTTAACTCCATACTCTGCGAACCAGACCCTAAACTTACTTAAAGTCTGGATCGAGTTTTTTCCCCTTCATTTGTATGCTTTTATTGGACAGGAGCAACTTGATTGGTTATTACATACATTATATCTATTATGGTAGTTCAGGGTGAGTTATTTTTAATTCTAAATGAATATTCTTGTTGGACTTTTATTTAAGTGCTATTCTCCTTCAAGATACATTTACCTAACGCTAGAATAAATGCAATGTACATTATGCAGCAAAGGAAGTTAGAAGGTCGGACATATATCCATTATGGAGAGATGATAGGTTTTGGACGGGCAATGTGCTCCCTATTGCATAAGCCAGGGATGTCAAAGTCAAATACATGGAGGGCCAAAAAAACAAATTTGCTACAAGCCAAGGGACGGACTGGTTCAATGTTTATTATAAGGGGGTGATATAATTTTTTTTTTCTTCTTTCTGCACTCTTTTCATTCAATGTTTTCTTTTTGATTAATTTGTTTTATTTAATCTCTTTTAAATGAATGAATCTTCTTCTTCTTCTTTCTGCTTTTCCCTTTTGAGGGGTCGCCACAGTGAGTCATCCTCCTCCACCTCACTCTGTCCTCTGCATCCTCTGTCCTCACTCCAACTACCTTCATGTCCTCTCTAACTGCATCCATATATCTCCTCTTTGGCCTGCCTCTTTGTCTTTTTCCTGGCAGCTGCATTTCTAACATCCTTCTACCAATATACCCACTGTCCCTCCTCTGGACATGTCCAAACCATCTCAGTCTGGCCTCCCTAACTTTATCTCCCAGTTGTTCAACATGTGCTGTACCTCTGATTATCTCATTCCTGATCTTATCCATCCTTGTCACTCCTAAGGAGAACCTCAGCATCTTCATTTCTGCCACTTCCAGTTCTTTCTCCTGTCTTTATGTCAATGACACCTTCTCCAGACCATACAATATAGCTGTCTTGTAAACTTTTCCTTTGACCTTTGCTGACACCTTTTTGTCACAAATCACTCCTGAAACTTTTCTCCATCCACTCCATCCTGCCTGGACTCTCTTCTTCACCTCTTTACCACATTTCCCATTTTCCTGGACAGTGGACCCCAAGTCCTTGAAGTCCTGCATCTTTGTGACCTCTGCTCCTTGTAGCCTCACTGTTCCACTGGCCTCCCTCTCATTCACACACATGTACTCTGTCTTAGTACTTATTTTAAATGAATGAATAAATGGATTAAATAAAATATTAAATAGCTTTACATCTGCTAAGTTCTTGGCATAAATCAACACAGACATGTTCTCGATTTTAGTACTGTATTTTACATTGTTTTATAATGTAGCTGTTTATGTTTTTTAACACAGTTTTTTTGTGATTTTTAATTAATATGCTTTTTTATGATTGTTGGCTGCAAGTATCAAGCTGCAAAATCCTTTCCTTCCTGAATGTGAGGCAGGTCTTGATGTCTATGCGCAGCATTATTACTCTGGGTTCATGAGACACGACTCCGGATTGGATTGGCCCCACCCCTACTACTACTGTTGCATTGTGGGGAATGTAGTGTTGGTACGTGACCGGAGGGCTTATTATGTTGTTTTTCTGGCAAAATACAAAAATAATAATAATAAAATAAAATAAATAATTTTAGTACATGTTATTATGTGTCAGAGGAGGGCTTAGAATAGGAAATTAAAAAAAAAAAAAAATTTTTTTTTTTTTTTTACCAAAAGGGCACTTGGGGGCAAGGAGAAAAAGGGGCAGGTGCTCAAGCCCCCATAGCCCCCCCCTCTGCACGTCCCTGTGTGAGTGTGAGAGTGGATGGTGTGAGTGAGACAGGTCCCTCTTGTAAATGAGTCCCCGTGACTCAACGAGGCTAGCCTGTATAAATAAAGGTTGAATGAAAAATACAAACTTGGTTTAAAATAAATAAATTATCATTAAATCTAGAAAAAACTAATTACATGATATTCAGTAATAAAAAGAAAACTGTTGATGTTCCACTCAAAATTGAGGGTGTTGAGATTTGTAGAGTGAGTGAGGTGAAGTTTTTGGGTGTTATCATTGATGACAAACTGACATGGAAACAACACATAAATTCTGTAAGAATAAAAATAGCTAAATCGATAGCAGTACTGTACAAAGTCAGAGACCTATTGAATGATAAAGCTCTGTATTTGTTGTATAACACAATCATTGTTCCACACTTAATCTATTGTATTGATGTTTGGGGGAATGCGTGTAAAACAATCACAAAGCCTATTTTTGTATTACAGAAAAGAGCTGTAAGAATTATCACTAGAAAGCATTACCGTCATCCATCAAGTACATTATTTTATCAACTAAAATTATTGAAGTTCCATGATTTGGTAGACTATAATATTTTATCAGTTATGTATAGAGCTCAAAATAATGCATTACCTTTAAATATCCAAATGCACTTTGTTAAAAGACAAAGTTGTTATAATCTTAAGGGAACAGAGTTGTTTGTAAAACCACAATTCAGAACCAGTTTGAAGGGACGTTCTACCTCAATTCAGGGAATTAGATTATGGAATGGCTTGGAGAATGTAGTTAAAAATGCCAAGTCAATGTTTACATTTAAAAAAATGATCAAAACAAATATGTTAAAAAAATATATGTGAAATAACGTAATGTGTATTGTATTAGTTAGAAAATTAGAAATTGTTAGTCATTTTGTACTGTATTAGTATTAGTTAGGGTTAGGGTTAGTTTTGAATCTAGAGAAAACTAATTACATGATATTCGGTAATAGAAAGAAAACTGTTGATGTTCCACTCAAAATTGAGGATGTTGAGATTTGTAGAGTGAATGAGGTGAAGTTTTTGGGTGTTATCATTGATGACAAACTGACATGGAAACAACACATAAATTCTGTAAGAATAAAAATAGCTAAATCGATAGCAGTACTGTACAAAGTCAGAGACCTATTGAATGATAAAGCTCTGTATTTGTTGTATAACACAATCATTGTTCCACACTTAATCTATTGTATTGATGTTTGGGGGAATGCGTGTAAAACAATCACAAAGCCTATTTTTGTATTACAGAAAAGAGCTGTAAGAATTATCACTAGAAAACATTACCGTCATCCATCAAGTACATT
Organism: Garcialebias charrua; assembly: GCA_038048925.1. Classification (NCBI taxonomy): domain Eukaryota; kingdom Metazoa; phylum Chordata; class Actinopteri; order Cyprinodontiformes; family Rivulidae; genus Garcialebias; species Garcialebias charrua. The sequence goes on from JBBPBX010088800.1 coordinate 11,328, forward strand.
ATTTTATCAACTGAAGTTATTGAAGTTCCATGATTTGGTAGACTATAATATTTTATCAGTTATGTATAGGGCTCAAAATAATGCATTACCTTTAAATATCCAAATGCATTTTGTTAAAAGACAAAGTTGTTATAATCTTAAGGGGACAGAGATGTTTGTAAAACCACAATTCAGAACTAGTTTGAAGGGACGTTCTACCTCAATCCAGGGAATTAGATTATGGAATGGCTTGGAGAATGTAGTTAAAAATGCCAAGTCACTGTTTACATTTAAGAAAATGATCAAAACGAATGTGTTAAAAAATATATGTGAAATAGCGTAATGTGTATTGTATTAGTTAGAAAATTAGAAAGAGTTAGTCATTTTGTACTGTTGGTTGAAGATCATTATTGTTTAATCTGATTGTTGGAAAAAAGGGGCAGATATAATAAGATTTGTTGGCCCTCATGCACAAAAATGTTCGTATTCTTATCCTAACTTCCTCCTACTTTTGTTCGTACGAAGCGTTCGTACGAACATGCCACGTCAGATCCAACACAGTCTTCTATCGTCAGGAAATGTGTGTATATGAGCTGTGTAAATAATGATGAATTCCACCTGTTCTATTCACCTGCTCGTGCACGCGGGAGGTTATTTACATAATTCCCACCCCTCAAAACACCATATAAGGATATAGTTTCCTGCCACCGCGAGCAGGAAGTGTCCATTCATTCCGGCTTTTATGCGTCAGAAAACACACAAACGCGTTTGGCGAATTAAAATGGACTCGCCTTTGATCATAGTGTCAGCCCCGGATCTGAGCGCAGACCCACACAGAATACAGATGACATCAGTGAGCGCCCACAGTCAACAGGCAGTTCATATTAAAAATGACATGAAGCAACTTTCGCCTTTCTTCTCCCCTGTCTCTGCAGCAGCGCTGTGTGTGTGTGTGTGTGTGTGTGTGTGTGTGCCGACAGAGTCGACATGAGTGGGGGCGCGTTGCGTGGTACACCGGGTGGTCGACATGAGTGGGGGCGCGTTGCGTGGCACACCGGGTGGTCGACATGAGTGGGGGCGCGTTGCGTGGTACACCGGGTGGTCGACATGAGTGGGGGCGCGTTGCGTGGCACACCGGGTGGTCGACATGAGTGGGGGCGCGTTGCGTGGCACACCGGGTGGTCGACATGAGTGGGGCGGGGGCCGCGCGCGGGTCGCGCAAGGTGGTGGACGTGGGGGGGTGTTGAAGCCGCTTTAATTAAACCAATATGTGTGGTTGCATTTAATTGTTTAAACTCGAAATATTTTCTAAATAACGAAATATAAAGTTATTAGTGGAGAAAAGGCAGTCTGGATGACAGCAGACTGACGCTCCTAAAATATACGACAGGTCTGGACCACACGTAAATTCCGTTCGTATCTGAAAAAAATCCTAGGATACGAAAACATTGTTGGATGCCACAAATGATCCCAAATCACTCGCACGCATAGTATGCGCACAAATCTGTGCGTACGAACGGTTTGTGCATGAGGCCTTCTTTCTGCTACCTTTCATTTTTTATATATTTTGTACATTATCATTTATGGGATTGTCTTGTATTGTTTCTTTTGTAAAAAAAAAAAAAGAACAAATTTAATAAACATAAACATAAACAAATAAAGTGCACAAATCAAATGTTTTCATAGTCTTTTTGTTATTGGTCTGAGATGTTTACACTGTTCCTTTTGGAACGCCAGAAAACACTGGAGTGACTAAACTTCGATTTGTGTATGTTGTATCTCCCATTAGATTTATGATATATATTTATGTTTTTTTTTGCTTTTGCTATCATGGAGTCCAAACAGCACATCGTCCCAACCTAAACGGACATCAGAGTCAGTCTTGGTTTGGACATACAGTACTGTACTTCTTTCCAGAAGGTGGCAGCAGTGTGACAGAGCCTGAACACATGTTTCATATTTCAGGTAGACTCACATCTTTCTTAAAATGTAACGTGTATTGTTTAGCAGAGTAATGTATATGGATTGATATGAGGCCTCTCTCACTTTGTTTATAAGGAAGTACAGTATACTGTACATGTATATAAGGCAAGTTTCACACATTGACCCAGTTCAGAGACCATTTATAATACCAGCCCAGTAATGAACAACATACTGTAGTGGGTAATAACTGTGTGAACTAATGACTTAAAATAGTGATTAATATTTTTTGTATTTGACATTAAAACATATATGACACACTGAAAGCTGCTGTAGGCACACTGATCACCACGTAGCATGCACATAGATGTCTGGCACATTTTACTCACCAGTGTTTGATTATCTAGAGATCTGTACTTCTCCACTGAGTGAATATAAACCTGACATATACAAAACAAACCATTAGAAATACAGAGTTCTGAAACTTAACTTACAGCGTTTACAGTCTTTTTGAATATGATGCCACGAGCTTAGCACACCTCTCTTTAGGCACCCTGATTTATTATTTTGTACACTACTCTTATTTTAGCTACTTTTTTACTGTAGTTTATTGTTGTCATTGTCTACCGTTTTGTTGTTTGTACTTTATATGTTCTGTCTGGATCAGGTCCCTCTTGCACATGAGTCCCCGTGGCTCAAGGCCATGCAGCCTGTATAAATAAAGGTTGAATGAATGATTGTCCCATTCTTCTTTGCAGGACATCTCAAGTATCAGGTTGGATGGGAGGTATCTGTGCAGCCATTTTCAGATTTCTCCAGAGATGTTCAATCAGATTCAAGGCCTGTGTCCTGCCACTCCAGGACCTTCACAGAGTGGATCTGAAGACACTCCTTTTGAGAGCTTTGGGTTGTTGTCCTGCTGAAAAATGAACCGTCGCTCCAGTCTGAGGTCAAAGTTCTCTGGAGCAGGTTTTCATCCAGGATGTCTCTGTACAGGTAGTCCCAGACTTACGACGTCATCGACATACGAGGTTCCGGACTTACGAGCTGACTAACGAACAGTAAAGTTGTACAGAACATACAGAACTGGTATGTGTTTTTAGATGAAAGTGTGTTAGCTAACAGTTTGTAAACAAAGTTCTGAGCATGTTTATGAACTAGTATGTACGTTTGTGTTGAAAAACGGGTGTTCGTAGT
>JBBPBX010088801.1:0-14423 GCA_038048925.1 Garcialebias charrua
ATATATATAATAAAAAGAAGGTAAAACGAGGAACCTGTCAGCTGTCTGTCCAGGAACGGATCTTCTATCTCCGTTATTTGAGATTGTGCATCTTCATCACACTCGGGGGTCTTGTATCTGTTGCATAGAAAACACAAAACACATTAAATGAGTGTGTCCTCCATGTGGACAGATTTTCTCAGTTACAGGAAATCAAAGACCTCAGACCTGGAACTGAATCTGAACCTGAATCTTTTTGGACTCTTCGTTGTGCCTGAACCCAGCAAACGTCATCACTGCAGGAACAAGCTGTGGAGAGAGATGTCTGGACCCCCCTGCACAAGCTGCTGCCCCAAGACCCGACTTTGGAACAAGCAGAAGATGATGGACGGATGGTTTACATACAGTACGTGGTGGCAGCCATCTTGGATTTTGATGACGTAACCCAATTTTCAATAGCAAACTTTTACACTTGGATGCAGCCACACCAAGACAGAAGTCTGTACCCAACTTGTTGGTCAAGCCCCCTCTTTGCTTCACGATGGGGGACAAAGTCCATCCATCCATCCATCCATCCATCTTCTTCCGCTTATCCGGGGTCGGGTCGCGGGGGTAGCAGCCTAAGTAGGGAGGCCCAGACTTCCCTCTCCCCAGCCACTTGGAGCAGCTCCTCCGGGGGAATCCCAAGGCGTTCCCAGGCCAGCCGAGAAACATAGTCCCTCCAGCGCGTCCTGGGTCTTCCTCTGGGTCTCCTCCCGGTGGGACATGCCCGGAACACCTCACCAGGGAGGCGTCCAGGAGGCATCCTAACCAGATGCCCGAGCCACCTCAACTGGCTCCTCTCGATGTGGAGAAGCAGCGGCTCTACTCCGAGTCCCTCCCGGATGACTGAGCTTCTCACCCTATCTCTAAGGGAGAGTCCAGCCACCCTGCGGAGAAAACTCATTTCAGCCGCTTGTATCCGAGATCTTGTTCTTTCGGTCATAACCCAAAGCTCATGACCATAGATGAGGGTGGGAACGTAGATCGATCGGTAAATTGAGAGCTTTGCCTTTTGACTCAGCTCTCTCTTCACCACGACAGACCGGTACAGCGCCCGCTTCACTGCGGACGCTGCACCTATCCGCCTATCGATCTCACGCCCCAGTTTTCCCTCATTCGTGAACAAGATCCCGAGATACTTAAACTCCTCCACATAAAGTCAAAGACAAAGTCACTTAGCAGAAATGCAGACGTTCATTGTCATTCTGACTCTACAGCACGCAGTGCACATTAAAGTTTATTTATTTCTCGGATGGAGAAAAATGAAACTACCCAACTAGTTTGTAAATAAATAGGTAGCTAATTAAATCAAAACATGTCCAAAAGAAGAACTACAAATGAATAAAAAGGACTAATATACGTACACGTAAAAATATACAATATTGGGACTGAGGTAATTCAACATATTGAATGTATGAAATTGCACTAACAATAAAAATTACACATGTTATACATATTGCAACTGACTGCAGGTTTGTGAGGCGTTCAAGGGTACCGTATTTTCTGGAATGTAGGTTGCGGTTTTTATCATTTTTGCATGCCCTGCGACCTATATTCAGGTGCAACCTATTTATGGCTTTTTATAAAATAAGCTGATTTGTAATCATTTATTAACAAAAATTAAACTGAGACACACTCTTACAATAATGTCAGCTAACAAATATATATTTTTAGGTGTTTATCCTGCTAAAATTAAAATACCGGTACATGCAGGTCTGTTCGCTGCTACTGCATGTCTGGTGCTGCGCGTGCACGTTTTGTTTCATCAGACGTAGCGAAACAAATTTTTAAATCCAGCTCATTTCACAATTACGTTCATTTATTAAAGAAAAGTTCAGCTCAGACACATATTTGCTATAATTTTTATCAACAAATAATTGTTTTTAAGTGTTAATCTTCTTAAAAGCCTTGCTGTGCGCTCCTGTGGCAGACATTTGCAGCAGAGCTGAACACGGTCCACATTTTGACGCAGGTGCGACCTATATTCAGGTGCGACCTATATTCAGGAAAATACGGTACATGTCTGAGTTGGAGGGGAGGTGTTCAACAGTCAAGTGCTGTTGTAAAGTCCTGTTGTCCTGGTTTTAATGCTTCTGTACCCATTTAACCTCCAACAGGATCCAAACAGTCCCACTCTGATGGAAACTGTGGAGTTTCTTGTATTTTTGTCACGTGTGGATGGAAACACGCCTGTGAGGTGCACACACAGAGGAGGAGCATGAAGTGAACTACAGTATTCAGGGAGCTCCTCCACCCTCAGTAAGAAGAAAACGAGGTTCAGTGAATTAGTTCAGAACAATCATCTCTGATGACCCCTCAGGTCCACCACACTGTCACATATATGTCCATGAAGAGCTGCGTACAGTTGGACGTATCTGTGGGACAAAGACAGCTGGGGAGCTGCAGGACGACGTCACCAACAGAAGAACGGAGAGGTGACGTGTCTTCAGGGACCACAGGACCAAATACTGATGAGGTCTATAGAGTCGTGCCCGGCTCGCTGAAGCCTTATCCAGATGAAGCCCACATGTCCTTCACACCGTGGCTGAAACGACTTGTTGAAGCGCAGCGACCCATTTCTTCACACCAACTATTTAAAGAATAAACTTCTAAACATCAAAGTTCATGCTCAATAATCCAGGTTAAAAAATCCAACAAAGTTAAGTCGGGTCCTCTGGACGGATTCTTTTTGTTGAAACGTTTCATCTTTCACGAACATGAAGGGTCGTAAAGTTAAAGAAGATATGAGGGTTAATGCTTTGCTCTATAGTTTTTACATTGCTTTAAATTATAGTTTCTTCAAATGAGTGGGGTGGCCAAGGCCACCATTGGCCACCCCCTGACTCCTCCATTGCACCTGGTGGTGGATAAAATGTCCATCCAGGATTCAAGTTTCAAGGTGACTATTGTCATTCACATCACATGTGAAACAAGAGGTGGAATGAAACTGTACTCAAGGTCCCAGTTACACCAAGAAATGGCAAAAATATAAAAAAGAAACAGTATACAAGGATCTAAAGTATGTGCTAAACAATAACAATGTAATATAATATGGTGTATTAAACAGCAGCCTGAACATGAGTCTGTTGTGAGCAGATGGGTATGAATACCGCAGCTTGTGGTCTGGCACTCATCAAAACGATTTTTCACAATCTGCTGGCTTCTTTAGCTCAATAACGTTTACTGCCTGGCATTTCATACTCTACTGTATGTGGTTAAGTTACGGTATACAGCATATTATATAAAGATTACACATTATATGAATAATGTGTTGTATTTGGGCTAAACTGACCAAGTAGACCTCGGCCAGATTTAACTCAACTTACTGTGGCTGTATGGAGCCTTTGCTGTAAAGTGGCACTACATAAATAAACTGAACTGGTGGAAGTAAATTATTGTTGTTGCTATCTAAACATCTCATGAGCCAATGAATGACTGGACGCGCATCTACAACTGGAGAACTTCATGAGTTGATTCAAGATGGCGGCCACAGCTAAACATGATTCAGCAAACACAGAAAGGGTATAACTCAGTGATGAAGACCAACCATTATTATTAATGCTCACGAAAACAACAATTGTACAGTGTGTTTCTAAACCATAACCCAAGGTGGTGTGACTCGTTTTCTCCTGGCGGTTGAATCTGTGCGTTTCAAATGTAATAAAATGAGTGAGCATGTGTGTCTCGTTTGACTTTTGGTTTTTCGATGTACAGTAAGCTGCCAGTTCTCTTCACCGTCTGCACACAGTTTCCATTTGGTATTAAAGAGGAGAAAACACCGTAATCTGCAACCAAACCTATTCAGTATTAACGGTCAGTCGGATGAGGGTTGGATCCAAAATGCAGACTGGACACAAAGATCTCGATAAAAGAAATGTATCTTATAAAAACAAAAAAAGAAAAGTGGCAGCACAACTGACTCAAACCTGAAAGAGGCTCAGGGAGACACAGCATGCGTACAGGTGATTGTTAAGTGGACACACCTGGATGGCGACTGTTAAATGGACGCACCTAAGCGGCCATTGTTAAGTGGGCACACCTGGGTAGTGACTGATAAGCGGATGCACCTGGACGGCGACTGTTAAGTGGACACACCTGGACGGCGACTGTTAATTTGACACACCTAAGCGGCCATTGTTAATCAGGCACACCTGGGCGGCGACTGTTAAGTGGACGCACCCGAGCGGCCATTGTTAAGCAGATGCACCTGGACGGCGACTGTTAATTTGACACACCTAAGCGGCCATTGTTAAGCAGGCACACCTGGGCTGGCGACTGTTAAGTGGATGCACCTAGGTGGCCATTGTTTAGTGGACGCACCTAAGCTGCCATTGTTAAGTGGACGCACCTAAGCGGCCATTGTTAAGCAGATGCACCTGGGCGGCGACTGTTAAGTGGACGCACCTGAGCGGCCATTGTTAAGTGGAAGCACCTGGGTGCGTGGGCGGCGACTGTTAAGTGGACGCACCCGAGCGGCCATTGTTAAGCAGATGCACCTGGGCGGCGACTGTTAAGTGGACGCACCCGAGCGGCCATTGTTAAGCAGATGCACCTGGACGGCGACTGTTAATTTGACACACCTAAGCGGCCATTGTTAAGCAGGCACACCTGGGCTGGCGACTGTTAAGTGGATGCACCTAGGTGGCCATTGTTAAGTGGACGCACCTAAGCGGCTATTGTTAAGTGGACGCACCTAAGCTGCCATTGTTAAGTGGATGCACCTAAGCGGCTATTGTTAAGTGGACGCACCTAAGCGGCCATTGTTAAGTGGACGCACCTAAGCGGCCATTGTTAAGTGGACGCACCTAAGCGCCTATTGTTAAGTGGACGCACCTAAGCTGGCATTGTTAAGTGGATGCACCTAAGCGGCTATTGTTAAGTGGACGCACCTAAGCTGCCATTGTTAAGTGGACGCACCTAAGCTGCCATTGTTAAGTGGACGCACCTAAGCTGCCATTGTTAAGTGGATGCACCTAAGCGGCTATTGTTAAAGGGGACCACACATACAAAATTCACTTTTTAATGTTTTTTTTACTGAACTTTGGGTATGTACTTCATAAAAAAAACAGTCCTAGTGCTAAAAAAATGCACCCAGTGGTTTATTTACTCTAAGTATATTTATTTATCTTTGATAGAAACACTCCATTTGCACTTCCTGCGGTTTGTGACGTCACAAACCGCAGCCACAACCCACACCAAACCTGAGTCCAGCCCCTCACCTAGCAACCCCTGGTGCGGCTCAACCCAGAGCCATATAAAGTGAGAGTTGCGACACTTCCAAGAGTTCCATTGTAAGAATGGAATGCGGAAGTCACGTGGGTCATGGAGGGGGCGATTTGTTCCATGGCTCTGGTTACAGTCTGAAGCTGCCTGCAGTAGCGCTCCGTCGCCGCCAGAGGGCGCAGCTCCACAAGGTTTCCATAGCCGTTGTTTGGAACGATTGACCGCCTGTCGGCGAGATCAAAGGGTGTCGGAACTCTCTATATATATGGCTCTGGCTCAACCCACTTCAGTATAAAAAACGTCACGGTTGCTGAGCAGTTTAGGAACTGACCTGGCGGTCATTTATTTATTTATTCATTTATTTAGCCCCCGGGGGGGCTATGGGCTCAGCCCTGCTCCAGCCAGCAGCACATCTAGAGTAAAACCAGAATGTTTTATTACCTTGTTTGAATGAACTCTGTCTCGTTGAAACTGTGCACACACACTCTCGCGGTTTGGACTTGTTTCTTATATGATGAAGGACTGCTTTTGCACAACTGTCAGTTTGGTTGAGCGGTTACGACACTTGAGCGGCACGCAGGAGAGCAGGGATTGCATCCTGTCCACGGCATCTTTTTTTCTCCCCCCTTTTTTTTAAAGCCTTTTGTTTCGGAGAAATCGGGGTGAGACTAGATATATACATCGACATAATAATACTTTATAATTGTTATTTTTACGTTTTAGTTCAATTTTTAGTGTAATAGCGATCGCTCCCAACGCGCAGCCGGCAGAAAACTGTGCACACACACACTCTCTCGCGGGGCGACAGTCTGTACCATCAAGCACCACTGATCGATATATTTTCAGATTAGCAACTTATTTATTTTAAGAATACCTTTCACTTCATCAAAATCTAATCAAAACTCCAGCGTTCTAAAAGTAGGTGGTTGTATGTATTTCTTATACGATGAAGGACTGCTGTTGTTCAACTGAGCCTGTAGGTCAGTGAGTTAATCACTGGTGTCGCACCCAAAGGACCGGGGTTCGCGTCCCGGCCACGGCATCTTTTTTTTTTTTTTTTTTCGGAGAGATCGGGCTGCAGTGAGCTGCTGGCTTTTGAGGACAGTGTGGGTCCGGTCCGGTCAGAGGTTAGGTTGCCTCATACGGATAAATTAACTGGAAACACTCTGTGAACTTTGCGTTTGTCTGGATTGGATGTGCAGCCGTGGACCAAAGCGCCGCATGCAACTAGCAGGAGCTACGCGGGCTGTTTGTTACCGAAGGAGGAGGAAGAGCTCGGATTCGGGAGGGCATGATAAAAGGAGCAGCTAATGGCGGCGCACACAAACAGCTTTCGGTAAGTTATCTTTTAAGCTAGCACTAACAGTAAGTCAAACGAGTAATAAAAAAAGGCTAATTTTAAAACAACAACAGATTTGAGATACTGGCAGTTACAGAGGGCGGAGACAGAGTTTTGACGGGCGTGGACTTCAGAGCTCATTATCATAAACAGGTCGTTTAGAACGGAAGTTAGAAATGGCAGAATTAAAAAGGGTATAATTTATTATCTAAGAATTATTTTTTGTATTAAATTGAATGAACGGGGTCTGGATAGCACACAGACATACCATAAAAATTTAAAAAACCAATATGTGGTCCCCTTTAAGTGGACGCACCTAAGCGGCCATTGTTAAGCAGACGCACCTGGGCGGCGACTGTTAAGTGGACGCACCTGAGCGGCCATTGTTAAGTGGAAGCACCTGGGCGCGTGGGCGGCGACTGTTAAGTGGACGCACCCGAGCGGCCATTGTTAAGCAGATGCACCTGGGCGGCGACTGTTAAGTGGACGCACCTGAGCGGCCATGGACCTTACCAAGCTCCACCCAGAAACGCCCCCTAAACTCCAACATGGCTGCTTGTCTCACAAACAAACCCTAGCGCAGCTTAAGTTTCAATGGAAACATGGCGTCGACTGACTCTCTGCAGGGTATTTCTGAGTCGATTAGTGTATCATTTCTGCCGGATTTCATCAAAATATCAGCCACGACAATGGACAGGGGAACCAACAAGTTCATGTTTTTTTTGGACGTAATCAAGTTGTTTGAGCCACGCGATGCCTCCAACTTTGTGCGCGTCACAGCGGAATGCTATTGGTCGATGGGGAAAACAGCAGATCCTCACACCCTCAGCTGTGGACAGGATCACTGATGCCAATTGTTCTTGCAAGGCTGGGTAAGTCAGGCATTCTTGGTTTTGAGGGTTACTTTTGAAATCAGTGATTTCTGTTGTTGGCAAAAGTTTGAGTGTGCCTTGGTCTGATACACGGTGCTAGCGTGGCTAACACGATTACAGTTTAGTAAAAAGCCTTTTCAGGTAGAATGAAATCTTTCATGTATGTTAGATACGGTACACATTGCATATTGATCTCTTCGGCTAACGTAAGACTGTGTAACAGACAGGCTTCAAGGTGTAGAAGTTATATCGGTATCGGTAAATGCGGTCGTGCACAAGCTCACAATGTAAATTAGCATGTCTAAAAAAGTTAAGTCTGGTCCTCTGGACATTCCTCTGGTCCAGAGGACCAGACTTAGCTTTTTTAGATTGTTCTACCTGGATTATTGAGCATGCATCAGGGTAAATTAGCATGTGTCTATTACTACTGTAGCTTTTGTTTGTGATGCGGTCACGCCCCCGGTAGCTGTGCTGTGACGTGAAATGGGCATTAGCCAATGATACGCGGCCCTGTGGGCGGAGCTTGGTAAGGTCCATTGTCAAGTGGAAGCACCTGAGCGGCCATTGTTAAGTGGACGCACCTGAGCGGCCATTGTTAAGCAGACGCACCTGGGTGGCGACTGTTAAATGGACGCACCGAAGCGGATATTGTTAAGTGGACGCACTTAAGCTGCCATTGTTAAGCGGAAGCACCTGGGCGACGATTATTAAGCGGACGCACCTGTGCGGCGACGGTTAAGTGGACGCATCTGGGCGGCCATTGTTAAGGGAAGGCACCTGGGACAGAGGGAGGATATTTAGCCCAGAGAACTGGGAGCTGAATGAAAAAGATCTGGACATTAATACAAACCATTTGGTTTGTTGATGCTTATTAATATTTCAGAATACAGTATTCAGATTCTTGATCATGTCAATGTATGTTTTTATATTAAACATGACAGTTTTTTCTAAAGTTCAGTTCAGTCTCCAGGAGACTGGTAGTAGAGTTACTTCTCCTCCACAGACAGCCTGAACAGACAGGTTCAGATGTAGTAAGGATGCCTGAACCTCCTCACTTTCGTTTTAATTTTTTAACTCTGTAAGCAAAATATCTCTTGACTCACTGAACAAATTTTAACTTTCAGAATGTAATCATCAACCGATTAACATTTGAAGTCAACCTAATTTAAGATGACCACCTTTGCCAACTGACCAACACATTTTTATATATATTTTTTAATTTACCCTTTACTGTATTTATACAGGTAGTCTCAATGAACCACGAGAACTAATTTTTAGGGAGCAGATTTTTAGGGAGCAGATGGTGGTGAGGGTTGAGGGCCTCGCTCAGGGCCCAGAGTGGGGCGAACGAGGGTGGAGGCAGGTGTGGGTGTTTCATCTTTTCTACCCACATTTTGATGTCGGTAACCGGGGCCTGAACCGGCAATTTTCCGATCACAGGCCCACCGTCTCTAACCTCTGCACCACAACTCCCTTATAAGCGGCTGTTGATGCCAGATCCTGTCTGAAGTTATTCTCAAGGCTTGACCTGAATCATTTCTCAGCGGATCTCAGTCTAAATCTCTGACAAGAAAGGAGGCAGGCTGTATGGATTACTTCAAGACACACCAGACATTTAATTTCACATTAAAAATGACGGTATTCCTAAGATCAAAGTCACTGAGCACAGCTGGGCCAGGTGTGTGCAATCATCAATGTAAAAATAAATAAATAAATGAGAGTCATTAAAGTAAAGAGAGAAAAAGAACATTTGTTACCTGGTGGAGGTTCCAGGAATGGGTCGGCCCGTGTCCACCAGAACACACCAGCAGTAGCCCGTTGACTGGTGGCACTGGATCGCCTTGTAAAGACCTCCAGCGCTGCAGTCGGGGACAAAAACTGTGCTGTACGGACTCTGGCCTGCTGAATCCAGGGCGATCTGTCTCTCCTGCTCACAAGGGGGACCTTTTTCTAAAACCAGGAGAAAGTGACTCAATCAGACAAAACCAAAGAAACCAGCAAGCTCAAAGAGCAAGAACAAACGGACGGTGGAAGGGAACGATGATCAGTCGTTCTTTAAGAAGTTTGACCTGGAGAACAATAATATTTCCCAACTATTGAAGTGACACTCACCTTTGTGCTCAACGACCGACCTCAGCTCTGTCCGAGCTTGAGGTAGGGGTTAGGATCTATTTTCGAATGCATCTAGATGCAGACATGAACTGTTCCGAGTCCTTTTTAAAATGAATGAATATCGTCCTGAGTAAAGTAAAGGGCAGAACTTTGAAAGGCCGTTTAAGGACATACGTCTTCAGACCGTGACGGGCTGGTACAGATGTTTGGGACAGACACAAACAACAAGACCGCCACTGGTGATCACCGCTCCCTTCACTGTATTTTACACCTGGACCTGCCATTCTGTGTTGACCATGAACGCCACAGACATACAAACAGCATCACCTGCATCAAAGTCAGGGTTTAGATGTACTTTAGCTTCCACAAAGTTAAAACTGATGTTAAAAGCCACACAACAACCAAGCTGTATCCACGTTTCAACCCAGAGAATGAGGAGAAAAGTTTCCACAGTCCAAGAACCTGCACGTTAGGCCTGCTTTAAAAGTGGGATGTGTCTGGTTAAATAAAAGTTACTAAATAATATTCAGTGGATGGACACTGAGCACCTAATCTAAACAGAAAAAAACAACTAATCCAGTTTGTTTGAAATGCACTACTTGAGACAAATTCTCTGTAAAATTCCTGGCTCAACTCAAACATTTACTCGACAGCATCTGAAATGTTTGCTCCATGAAGTAAACCCATCTCATGCGATGCAGTCTGGATAAAGTCAAGAAAATTTCAGAATTGAGATGTTAGCTGATACTTGTTTGATTTTTAAATTTTCACCTAAAGGTTAATTAATAACAACCTTGCAGATTATTGGTCAAACCTCGGATCCAGGAGAAACCATGTGGGTTCTGTCCTGGCTATGGAACACTGGATCAGCTCTTTACCCTCCCTAGGGTCCTCAAGGGGTCATGGGAGTTTGCACATCCAGTCTACATGTGTTTTGTGGACTTTGAGAAGGCTTTTGACCATGTTCCTTGGAGTACACTGTGTGGGGTGCTCCGTGAGTATGGGATTGGAGGCCCATTGCTACGGGTTGTTTGGTCCCTGTACAAGCAGTGTGAGAGTTTGGTTCACATCGCCGGCAGTAAGTAAGACCCCTTCAGGGTGGGAGTACACTCCACCAAGGCTGCCTGTTGTCACCAATTCTGTTCATAACTTATGGACAGAATTTCTCGGTGCAGCTAGCGGGTGGAGGGAGTCCGGTTCGGTGGCCTCAGGATTCCATCTCTGCTCTTTGCAGATGATATGGTCCTGTTGGCATCCTCATACCGTGATCTTTAGCTCTCACTGGAGCGGTTCACAGCCGAGTGTGAAGCAGCTGGGATGAGAATCAGCACCTCCCAATATGAGGCCATGGTCCTTAGTCAGAAAAGGGTGGATTGCTCTCTTCAGGTCGAGGGTGAGGTTCTGCCTCAAGTGGAGGAGTTCAAGTATCTCTGGGTTTTGTTCATGAGTGAGGGAAGAAGGGAGTGTGAGATTGACAGATGGATTGGTGAAGCGTCTCCAGTATTGTGGACTCTGTACCAGTCCACTGTGGTGAAGAGGAAGCTGAGCTATAAGGCAAAGTTCTCTGTTACCCATCAGTCTACGTTCCTACCCTCACATATGGTCATGAACTCTGGGTAGAGACTGAAAGAATGAGATCGTGGATACAGGCGGTTGAAATGAGTTTCTTCCGCAGGGTAGCTGGACTCTCCCTTAGAGCTAGGGTGAGAAGTCCAGTCATCATGGAGAGAATGAGTAGAAACGCTGCTCCTCCACATTGAGAGGAGCCAGTTGAGGAGGTTCGGGCATCTGGTTAGGATGCTCCCATGGCACCTCGCTAGGGAGGTGCTTCGGGCATGTCCGACTGGGAGGAGACCCTGGGGAAGACCCAGGACTCGCTGGAGAGACTATATGTCTCTTGGTTGTCCTGGGAACACCTTGGAGTCCTCCCAGAAGAGCTGGAAGAGGTGGCTGTAGAGAGAGATGTCTGGACCTCCCTGCTCAAGTTGCTGCCCCCGCAACCTGACTTTGGAATAAGTGGAATATGATGGATGGATGGATCTTTTAGACCAGGAAATACGGTATATTTCTATGCATTATTTAGTTTGATCATTTAAAAAAGTGGCATTAAAGGGCAAGATTTACACATTAAATAACCTCTCCAAGTCGATTAAAGAAATTAAGCTAGAACAAAGCCCACGTCAGAATTATTCCACTCCTCCTGGTGTTTAAGAAACATTTTTCTTCGCTTCAGAATCACACGTTATCTGTGTGTTGGAAAAAGCCGTCTCCTTCTCAGTGACATCAACACAAGCGGACATGGAGGTGCTGGCAGATGTAGAGGAGAGGGTGGCGAGGTCGACTTTCCAAGACGTGTTGGCCAACAAGTTGTCGACCTCTGAGCCCCCGTGAACGTTTTTCTTGTGTGAAGACTCAGTCTGAAGTGTTGGGAGCGCTGTCCTCACCAAGCCTCCCTCACATGCAGATTCTTCAGCTCTGTTTATTATCCAGAGGTTACCAGGTGCTGACGTTTCCAAAAGAAAACTGTTTTTGTACATAGAAATGGAAAAAGGCTGGATGCTGGTGATCCCTTTGAGTTTGGTTGGACGAGACGTTCCACTGCATCCCCTCTGCCCAACTCGTCTCTACAGTCTTTGATTGGTTGTTTTCAAGTTATTTTTAATTCTCTTGTCCCGGCAGGAACTGAAAAATGAGACCCAGACAGTCACCGACCCAGATGATTGAGTCCATGTTGGCTCACTTTCCTTGGAGATAATGGTGAAGATGAAAAGACTGAATCTGTGCATTCCTCTCCGACTATCATTGTCTGGGCGCAGAGCCAGGCAGCTTTGTTTTTTTTTTACCATCTTTTATCCTCATTTCCACATTTTACCCCTCCGCTCCCCCCTGATAATTTTTTTAACCTGCACACCTCCCCCTCGTCTCCATGCATGGTCTCCTCCTCACTTCCCTCCATTGGCTTTCAATTGGGAAGTAATCACTCCAACATTGTTTCCAGGAAGCCGTCAGTGCTGCTGAAACAGCTGCGTGAGATGGAAGGAGCCGAGGAGGCTCGTTGGTGGCAGAGCAACACAAACAGAAGTTTGGTTAAACACAACTTCAGCTCGTCTTTCTAAACATGTCCATTTACCACTGGATTCTCTTGCTCGCTTCACTTTTGTGGTGAAAAGTGACAAATACATGCCGCTCCATGCAAAATATAATAAAATGAAGGCAAAATAACATTTTTTAATGCTCTCTTTATTTTTCATGCTCTCAGATGACACAATCTGCTGTCATGTCAACATTGTCTCTCCAAGACCGAGGATCTGGGAGTTCTGCTTCACACACCGTCTAACATTTGGTCAAAGTTTGGCAACACAGAGTCTGGTTGAGAAATGGACTCTGCTTTCTGCGCCCGAACAAACAAATGTCACAAACACAGACCTCGTGTCTCTTTTCATCACAAGTCCCGAGTATCCAGAGACGGAGGCGGCTGGGTGGTTCTGCTGGAGGAGCTCGGAGATGGTCCAGTTTCATGAACAGAAAGGCAACGTAAAGTTCTGACCGGGGACTTTAAGGGGGAGCTCACCCCACCATCAGAATATAGCTCCGCCCCCATACCAAATTCAAAAACTGCCTCAAAATGGGAGTGTCGAGAGACAAGGAGGGGAGGAGTTGGCGGGGTTATGCTGCGTTCACGCCCCCTCCAGCAACAATCTAAAACAAACTAAAACTCTAGCAAACAACGTAAAACAAGCAACAACAAAGAATAATTATGTAGATGTATTTATCTATTCTCACCCAATCTATCCAAAACAAAAGGCTTAAAAAAATGAAAATAATACCACAAGGTATGCCGTGACCAGGGATTGAACCTGGGTCTTCCAGATCCCAAACCTGCACCTCCACCACTGCCCCAACTTGGCATTCAGTCATCACTTGTCCATCGGACAATAAGAAAACAAATACAACCAAATAGTTTCGATGAAGTGAAAAGTATTCTTACAATAAATAAGTTAAAATATACAAATAACTAGTGCCATTCCAAAAACTATAATATGCTTTGTTGCAGTACTTTTTTGGGGTGCAATGTACCACTTCCATATAAGGTATGAACTGCAGCGAGGACCTTCTCATCTCTGCAGGGGATTGGCTCTGCTTGAACTACTTTCGTGACGACAAGAGTGAGAAAACACGTCACAGTGAGAATCCTAGACCAATAAGAAAATCAAGGTGCAATTCCTCTGTTCAACCCATAGGACTACCGTAAACACGTTTTTAGACCAATTATTGCCGATTTAAACTAATACGCACAAATATATGAAGATTAACACAGACATAGTGCTATACAACATTTTAGACACATTCTAGGGTGTTTATCTGCTAAAAAAAGTTAATTTTGAGTTTAGTCCCTCTTTAAAAGTGTGAATGGTTGTGTTGAAAGGTTTCTGCGTGAAGGCTTTACATAAAGCAAACTGAATATTGAGGTGACCTCCAGAAGACTGCTGCCAACTCTGGACTTGGAGCTCAAACAAGATCAAATACACAGGAACAGAGGTCAGAGGTCACACACTGCACCCTTGGACGAGGGACTGAGTCAGCGTCCTCGCTGTGCTGGGACAAATGTCCCTTCGCATAAACAAAAGTTAAATAAAAAACAACTTTAGAACATAAACTATTGGTTGAATTCATGGTTGAAAGTTTAGACAAGTGACTGATTAAAGAAGTGAAGGCTATAATCATCACCTGACAGGTTTTAAATTCAAGATGGCCGCCACAGTCCCACCTTACGAGACATGTTGATGCTCAGTACGTATTGAGGACATGTCAGCTACTACCACACAAACCTCTGAATCTCTTGGGAGGAAGTCAAA
>JBBPBX010088802.1:3255-14423 GCA_038048925.1 Garcialebias charrua
TAAAATCACGTCTCACACCATTTCCTGGCCAGGAAACGGTATAAAAGATACAAAAAAGACCCCACAACATAAACAGTAACATACAATGACATCATAATAAATGTATGTATAGCAGTCAACAAAGCCGGTGAGTTATCCACAAACACTCAAGAGTTCCAAAGTTCTGATGAGATGGCCCAGTGTCTATCAGCATCATGGTTCTGATGGGGATGTCAGAGCCTCTAGTTATGGATCCTCCAGGAGCTATTTGAGATAAGTTGGTCTGTCCAAGGCCAGCGGGGAGGCCAAATTCAGATAAACAACAATTGTTTGGGCCACCTCTTGTTTTCTGTCTGACTTCACGTTCAACTCAATGGTGAATCCAAACAGCCAGATTTGTGGACATTCTGCCCGGTCCGTGTTCGATTTAGCTTCCTCCAAGATTGGATCCTTCATGCTGGTGAGTTCTAGGAGCCACAAGTGACCTACGATTCTCAGAAATCACATCCAGCTTGCAGCTGAGCTTGGTAAACATATGAGTCTGAGAGCTCAAGGCACAAATTAATCCTTCACATAAGGCTGGCAGCTTTATCATGGTAGAAACTGCTGCTGACATCTTCCTAATTTGTCGATATCCAAGGTATCCAATCCACCGATTTAAAAAAACAGAAACCCTGTTATCCTAAATCCAATAATGTACACAGCTTCTACGTCCTCCACGGTCAGAACAGATAGGCACACACCATCTTCTACTCATAGGGATCAATGGCATGCCCAGCTGCGAGGGTCCGTTCAGGGCACGAGGGCTCTCCAGCCCCCTGTTGTCTGGTGGAAACAATTTTATCAATTGTTGAGGGACCAGTTGACCAAATCTATAATAATTTCTGATTCAGATGGTGTGTAAAGAGAGGCTCTGATGTTGACAGGACAAGAGAACAAAAAGCAGCAGGGAGGATAAGAGCGACCGTCTTCATCGAAGGCAAAATAGAGACGTTGGGGCTTCATCGGTTGCAGAGGAACCTGGTTGACTTCAGGCAGGCTTCGTGGTCAGAAATCACAACTAGACTGAGCAGTCACAATAAAATCACCAGTGATGTGTGGAGATGATGTCTTTTAAAATTAGTATCAATGAGAACACTAGAAAATGTTATCTGACACAAGACCAGGCTGCACTTTGTTCTTTGCTAAGGTGCCAGACATCCGTTTCCATCAGCTTACTGTTCGACTTTGTCATCCAGATGTGATGAAAGGCAACCTCTAGTCTTCACATCGAGTGACTTCACAAGAAACTGCTCTTCAACTTGTCAGGGATGATAGCTTTATTCAGGGCAGAAGAGAAACAAGCATATCTGTTCAATCAGAACAAAAGACTTCACAAAGTCAGTGCTGTTAGTAGACCAATGTTAAAAATATTTTATTCAATGCAAACAAATAAAAAACTTTCTTGCCAATATCAACCAGTATGCCTTAAATAAAAGTCTGCAGCTGCGTTAAAGCTTAAATAACGCTGATATGTACTGAGATGTATTTTTGCCAGTAGCCTAATTTAAATATGTCTATTTCCAAATTTACTGTGCTACTTAATTCTTATTACTCTTCCGTTTCTGCTATGAGATAAGCGTGCGCTAATTGGCTGTTTCGGCTCGCTTGGATAAATGCCACAGATCAGCAGCCACTGCTGGGTTTGTTGAAATAATGAGCCAATAAAGATAAGGATCATGGGAAAATTGCAGAATGGAGGCTGCTCATATTCCCTGTGACATATTCTGCTCTGTTGTGAAGTAGCCAGACGCAATCAATTTCCCCAATGCAGCTGTCTCAAATTGAAAACTTCAGCCGGTGTTAGAAACCTTGTGGTCTGTAATATGTGTGGAGACCTTTACTGCTGAGACCTTGACTGCTGGGGAAAAACTTATTGTCGAAGGCGCTCTTTATTCATCAACTCTGCCTTTGTTCATTTCAAGGCTGAAAGGCCTCGCAGCCAACGGTTTGATTACAAACTCTGCTGCACGGCGATTCCTCTTTTATCTGAGTCATAAAACTTCTGTGTCTTGCTCAAACTTAACAAACATCTTTAAATATTTCATAAACTTTCACTTTAGCCACTTTTATGTATTTTACAGACTTACAAGACCAGTTGGACAGTTACAGTTTTATAGATTCTGCTTCTGCTCAATGCATCATGCATACAAGGCTGCAAAAACAGATTTGTTTAGTGCTGGTTTTTCAGCATTTTAATAGTTTTATTGTTCAACTAACTACCTTATTTTTCATTGTATAAGTCGCACCTTTTTGCATAAAACTGCATGGCCTGCGACTTATACGGCAAAGTGACTAATATACATATTTTCCCCATATTTATAACCCAAGTTTTGGCTGAGATCTTACAACTTATTCATTCTGACATGAAAAATATTAAACATAACCATTTGTAGCCTTTAGAGGGCCCTCAAGCATTATGGCAAGCCAAGATCTGAAGCTCTCGACCTTGACTTCTCTGAATGGCTTTAGGAATCTGTTGGACTCCTGGCAGAAACCAATGCAGACATGTTCCTGTTTTTGATTTTCTACATCTACCGTATAATCTTTTTTTTTTTCCCATTTATAGATGGCCTCCCTTCTCACCTTATAGCCATCCTCTCACTCCAATATGTATTTTTTTATTTTGATTATTTTATTTATTTTTTATTTTTTAATAGAGAGAAAGAAAAGAGAAAGTAAAACAACAAAACAACAATTATCCACAAAAAGAGCACACGGCAAACACACCTATCCTCCGTCCGCAATCCTGCAAAGCACATGACATAACACAGCAACGAAACATACATGCATAAAGACTAATAATATTCATGACCTTGCAGTAGATTTCTATAAATACACATACCCATACCTACAAATATATATACAGTATACATACATATACATTTATATTCATTCATATACCCATCTACATATCTGCATATATCTACATATACATCCCTGCATCCATTTGTGTGTGGTTGTGAGCATGCATAAGTGAATAAGGTTCCTCCAATAGAACATTTAGTAGCGACTGTGAAGCATCAGAGATCCGTCCCCCCAAAGCCCGAGGCAGACGAAGGGGCGATCAAAGCCCAAGACCCCAGGAAGGACCCCGAGCCCAGAGTCCCCAGGGCCACCCGAACAGGACGAGCCACTCGCCCACTCCCCAGATCCGACCAAGGGGAAGAACCGGACGAACCCCACCAACGACCACATACAATGACCCCCCGGGGTCAAACGCGACAAATTCACAGGCCCCCTACCTTATAATCTGTCTGTTTTGCTACTTTCATATCTTTGTTTTAACTTGTTAAAAGAAAAATCTGTATGCCTCTTTTGTCTATTGTTGATTGTCCAAGGAAATTCTACTATTGCTGTCCTCATTCTTTAGTTTGTAACCAGGTCTCTCTTGTAAATGAGTCCTCAAGGCTCAATGGGATTAACCTGCCTAAGTAAAGATTGAATGAACAAAAAAAAGTTTTGTTAATAGGTAAAAGTGGCTGTTAATGAGACACTTGCCATACCAAGCGCCACCTTCGTCTTGCTCCGGAACTCCTGAGCAAACGTCAAATCAGCTGCATTTCACTGCAGCGCCCAGGCGAAATGCAGCTGATTTGACTATTAACGTGCATTTATTAAAGAAAATTACACCTGAGACACACCTTTACTATAATGTCGAGCAAACAAAAAATTGTTTTTAAGTGGTTACCGTATTTTCCGCCTGATAGTTCGCACCCTTCCATAGGTCGCTTTGTCCAATTATTGGCAATAAATTGGAAAAATCCATAAACAGGTCTCACCTTCAGTTAGGTCGCACCTACGTCACCACCGACGTAACGCGTCATCCACCGCTGACGTGACACGTCACCGCTGAGACAACCTGGAAATGTGGTCAGAGTGTTTAGCTCTGCTGCAAATGTCTGCCACAGGAGCGCACAGCAAGGCTTTAAGAAGATTAACACTTAAAAACAATTACCGTATTTTCCGACCTATAAAGCCGCACCTTTTTGCATACATTTCTAAGCCCTGCGACTTATAGGCCGGTGCGACTTATACGTGGATTTTTCGTTTTTTTCACTTTGGTCAAAAAAATGGTAACATAATTTAATTGTTTTTAACCGTCAAAGTGCATTTATCAAGAAAAGTTAAACTGAGACACACTTTTACTGTAATGTCAGCAAACAAGAATATAATTTTTATGTGTTTATCTTTAAAGATCAAAGAGATGCAGGTCTGTTTGCTGCACTGCAGGTCTGTTGTTGCTGCACATGCTCGTTTTGTGCTGTGAGGTGCGGCTTATAGGCCGGTGCGACTTATACATGGATTTTTCCACTTCATTGGACATAATTGGACTGGTGCGATTTATATTCCGGTGCGACTTATAGGTCGGAGAATACGGTATTTGTTTGATAAAAATTATAGCTGACATTATAGCACAAGGGTTCCTGAGCTTAACCGTTCCTTAATAAATTCACGAAATGGTCAAATCTGCTGGATTTAAAGCCCCACTGACATGATTTTTTAATTTTCATAAAATTTTTCAAAATATATATCTTTTCTAATTTAAATATGTTCAATTTTGCAAGCAAAATGCTAAATCACTTTAATTTTGCTTTAAAAGTGATTTTGAACTTCAAGCCGTGTTTAATCATGGGAAATCCAATTACACACTGCCGCTACCGGTGTATGAATGTGTGTATGAATGGGTGGATGGCTGGTATTGTAAAGCACTTTGGGGTCCCTCACAGGGGGCTGGAAAGCGCTATATAAATAAGCTCCATATACCATTTACCATTTACACATGAACGCACCATCTGTGATGTAAAACTGGGCAGAGGGCTCTGGTCTTTTTAATAGCGGATCATTTAAAACTTGACGAATTATCAAACTATGTGAAGATTTGAGCTATTTATCTTCATTTTGGGAAGCAGAAAATAGTTTTGGTGATGGAACAAGAAACAACAGGATCTAATTTAGGTCTGATGCTGTATCAGACTGACTTTCATGTCGAGCTGCTCACACCTGCGCACTGTGACAAGCCCAGAGCTCTGCCCGGTGTGACATCACAGATGGTGCCTTCGGGTGTAATCATATTTCCCATGATCAAACACGGCTTAAAGTTCAAAATCACTTTTAAAGCAAAATTAAATATACAGGAACATATTTAAATGATAAAATACAGTATATATATTTTGAGCAATTTTATGAATAGTAAAAAATCATGTCGGTGGACCTTTAAATTGTTTTACTTTGACTTCTTCCAAACCATTGCGTGCGCTGCGAAAATAAATTATAAATAAATCAAATTTTTTCTCAAATATCTCCAACAGCTAACAGTTTGTAAATGACCACCAAATAATTACTTTCTGTAGGTTTCAAGAAAATCCGCAGTGTGTTTTATGAGCTATTTAGACAAATAGTAGCAGGAAAATAACCAAAGCTAACGCGACACGTTTATGCCCATAAAACATCGAATTTTATCTCAAATAACTCCAACAGCTAACAGTTTGTAAATGAATACCAAATAATTACTTTCTGTAAGCTGAAAGAAAATCCGCTGAGTGGTTTATGAGCTATTTGCTAAAATATACACGGAAATAAAACGAGGCTAGCCGCGACACGTTTACATCTATAAAACATAGATTTTATTTTATCTCAAACATCTCATAAAGCTAGTCACTTGTAAATGTCCATACAGTGATTACTTTCTGTAAGTTTGATAAAAATCTGTCCAGTGGTTCCCTTTCAGTTCGGTCTCTCGGTGCAACATACTTGCTATGTGAATTGCGCCCCCACGCAATTACCTGAAGGAATACATTCACGCCTTTTACGGCAGGGGGCGTCACCCCGTGCCAGAGGTACCGCCCTTTAGGTACTTAGGCGACTGACGCCCCTCCATCTTCCTCTTTTTTGCCCTTCACCTCGCAAAAACCTGAACTACCTCTCTTCGCGGGACTTCTCTGCTGCTCCATCGCTCAACTTGAGGTGAGCTCGCTCCCTGCACAGAGCGCACAGAGAATTTTTCCCTGCGTACTGCTGGACTAGCGAAAGCTAGCCCAGCACATTTCTATAACCTCGAGGTTTTCTTCTCTCCTCTCTCCAACAGGTTGCTTCGCTCGACGGCGTTATAACTGCGTCACAACCGCTGCCTCGGCTAACACAAGCTTAGCGAGCTAGCCAGCGAAAGCGACACGACGGAGGAGACACTCGAACAAAGAAGAAAAAGGATTCTGGAAGGTCTCGCTCGCCTTGTCTCGGACATGCCTCCGGAGAAAGGGAAGCGAAAGACTAAACTTCAAAGGAAAGCCAGCGGGACGGCGAGCCCAAACTCGCGCGTCTGTCCCAGCGGCTGTGGATTTTACCTGGCAGCGAAGGACACCCACGAGGCCTGTCCAATCTGCCTGGGTATATTTCATGCAAGACAAGCTCTGGACGCGCCCGACTCTTGCCCACACTGCAGCCAGATGCTGGACGCGGTGCTACGTCAGCGCGTGGACCTCGAGGCTAAAGCCATGGGAGACTCAGCTGGTCCACATGACCCAGACACCACGGAGACCCTCACTCCGACACCAGAGCTCGAACACATGGCTCTACACGGCAGCACGTGCGTCGAATGGGGCGGCAGCCCTGACCCGCTTGCTCCCATGGTGGACCTAACAGTCGAGTTCGACACCAGAGGCATGATGAATGAAGACGAGATCTCCATCTCAGCCTCGGGCAAATTTTCAGCGGAGGAACCAGAACTCGAGATCAAGGATCCGGGAGAGCACCTCCCTAGAACCTCGATACCAGCACTCCCTGAAACGGACTTCTTCATCCCGGCCCTGTTCGACCTGTGCCGCAAGCCGTTTTCGCATTGACCGGCCCTCAATGGCCCGGGCCGCCCCGCCCCGCCTTCTAACCTGGATTCGGCGTGTTTGCATTTTCCTTTTTTTCCCCGGGTCCGCCCTCGTTTTGGAACCATCTCCACCGTGGTTCTGATCGGGCCGGGCTCCCCCGGCCCAGTTTGACGTCATTTACTGCTCACATTTGATTCGTTGTTTGCAGCAGGGGCTGGACTCGTTCTAACAACAACCACAGCGCTAGCTGAATTTCATTAAAATTTAACTACAGAAACCCCTAAAAATATATTTGTTAGCTGAATATATATATTAGTGTTTCTGAGTTTAATTTTTGTTAATAACTGATTACAAATCAGCTTATGTATCAGCTTATGTTAGAACGTAAATAACACGAAGCGCGCACCCATTTCCGCCTTTCAGCGCGACCTGAATGTCATTAAAATATAACTAATATTGTCTAACTCTTGCGCGTAGCCAGGGTTTTAAAATATAACTAATAATCTCTAACTTCTACGTGCAGCTAGAATATTAAGAGGGGTGATTCCTATATAGGTAAAATGGACTCCTAAAATTCCAGTCTGCTGCTGTGGCTCAGAGAGATCGCACACTGCTATTACACTCTTTTATCTTGACCCGAGGAAGCGGGTTCGCTTCCCACCTGGTACAAAGTTATTTTACTTTTTTTTTTAAATTGGAGTAAATAAAAAGGAGTTTGTTAACCAAACACGGCTGACATGGCTGAACGCACAAATTCCATCCATCCATCCATCCATCCATCCATCCATCCATCCATCCATCCATCCATCCATCCATCCATCCATCCATCCATCCATCCATCCATCCACATCCATCCATCCATCCATCCATCCATCCATCCATCCTCTTTACCAGCTTCTTCTTTTTTTGGGTTGCGGAATTCACTGGTGCTCATGTCCAGCCATCACTGTGCGAGAGATGAGGGGCACCTGGACAGGTCTCCAGTCCATCACAGGGACACCTGGAGACAAATGAGACAGTCACCAGTCAGTCTAACATGCATGTTTTTGGTCTGTGGGAGGAAACTGGAGTACCTGGAGAAAACCACGCAACACGGAGAGAACATGTAAACTCCACCCAGAAAGACCCCCAGCTGGGATTTAAATTGTGGTGACCTGCTCGCTGAGAGGCGGCAGCTCTACCCACTGAGCCACCATGTTGCCTGCACAAACACCAGTAGACATGTAATGCTCCAGCAGAGAAGAGATCTCTTCTGCAGCCTTTCATGCTGCTGCAGCTCGTGGAGGAAATGATCCACAGCTGTAGCTTGTTGGAGCCATCTTGAAATCAGGAATCTGCAGAATAAAACTGAAACTCCTTCAATGATTTGACCAATCACTATCACATGTTCATACACAAAAATTGACAAATATGAACAAACAAACAAATACATTAAAACATGACAACAACAAACGAAGACTCAGAGTTTAAAATATACAATGTTGAAGATGTGGTTGATGCAAATTTTTATCCTGCTATAAAAGACTGTGAATATTATAATGAAGAACAGTTTAATGACATCAATATAACAAATGGAGATCTCTCTATTATTCACATCAATAGTAGAAGTATAAATGCAAATATATCCAAAATAACAGATTATTTAAAACAGTTAAACAGAACTTTTACATTAATAGCACTGTCAGAGACATGGCTTAATGATGAAAACAAAAA
Organism: Garcialebias charrua; assembly: GCA_038048925.1. Classification (NCBI taxonomy): domain Eukaryota; kingdom Metazoa; phylum Chordata; class Actinopteri; order Cyprinodontiformes; family Rivulidae; genus Garcialebias; species Garcialebias charrua. The sequence goes on from JBBPBX010088802.1 coordinate 11,808, forward strand.
TAATGTTCACATCGAAGGATATGAATTATATCATTTAAACAGAAACAATAAAAAAGGTGGTGGAGTAGCTCTATTTGTCAAAAATGAAATAAAATGTAGAATAATTAATGAAATGTCAATAATTGTTGACAATCTTATGGAAATAATAACAATAGAAATATTAAACGAAAAAGCTAAAAACATATCCATAAGTTGTGTATATCGATCACCAGGATCAAATATAGAAATATTCACCGATAAAATCATACAACTATTGGAAAAGAGTCATCTACCTTATAATGTTTTTGCTACTTTTTGCTACGTTTTCTTTTCTTTTGTTTATTGTTTAATGTATTTGTATCATTGATGTTCATCATTCTTTAGTTTGTAGTTCACTTTCGTAAATGAGAGCCCTCGAGGCTCAATACAATTTACCTGACTCAATAAAGGTTGAATGAATGAGTTTAAATAAAAAAGTTTTCTTGTGTGGAGACTTTAATATTGACCTGGGAAATAAAACAGATTCAAATAACATCAGCACATTTCTAAATTCAATGTATAGTTTAAATCTTTATCCGTTAATATCAAAACCAACAAGAATTACAACTCATAGTGCTACGATAATTGACAACATTTTCACAAATATAACAAATGGGGATATGACAGGTGGTATCTTAACAACTGATTTAAGTGATCATTTACCAGTTTTCACTATCTACAGAAATGATCAAAACATTACAAAAGAAGTTACAATTAAGAAAAAAATAATAAACACATCAAAAAAAGCTATGGATCAATTAAAAGATGATTTACAGAAGCAAAACTGGAAGGACGTGTATATTGATGATGTTAACAGATCATATGATGAATTTATGAACATTTTAGAAGCTCTGTATGAAAAGAATTGTGTGCAAAGAAATCGTAGAAAAAGAAATATTGTCGACCAACCTTGGATGACTAAAGGGTTGAGAAATGCTTGTAATTTTTTTTTACTTGTATTCATGTTTCTTAAAAACGAGAACACAACAAGCTGAAGAAAAATATAAAAAATATAAAAATAAATTGGTAATGATTATAAGAAAATGCAAGAAAGAATACTATAGTGATTTATTAAACAAGAGTAATGGTGACACTAAAACAACATGGCGAGTTATAAATGATGTTCTAAAAAGTCATAAAGCGAAAACGAACATTGCAAAATATTTTGTGAAAGATGACAAAGAAATACATGATGAGAATGATATCGTAAATGAATTTAATCAATATTTTGTAAATATTGGATCAAGCCTTGCAGCTAAAATACCAAAAGTAGATAATGTGTGTCATTCAATTAAAAGTTGCACCAACAGTATTTTTCTTAATGGAACTAACAAAGAGGAAATTATGAAAATGGTAAAAAAATCTCTCAGACAAGAGATCAAAAGACTGGGTGGACATGGATATGATGTTCGTAAAAGAAATAATGAGTTATGTTATTGAACCGTTTACATATATATGCAATTAATCATTTTCAACAGGAATATTTCCATTCATTTTCATTTTCAACCTTTATTTATATTTCCAGATAACATGAAAGTAGCAAAGGTAATTCCTCTTTTTAAAAATGGTGATAAATGTGTATTCAATAATTATAGGCCAATATCCTTGTTACCACAGTTCTCAAAAATTCTAGAAAAACTATTTGTGACCAGATTGGATCAATTTATTGATAAACAAAATATTTTAAGTAGCAGTCAGTATGGGTTTAGAGGAAAAAAACTCTACATCAATGGCTCTCATGGATTTAATGGAACAAATAACTAATGCTGTCGATCATAAACAGTACTGTGTTAGTGTTTTTGTTGATCTAAAAAAAGCATTTGATACCATTGACCACACCATTCTCCTTGAAAAACTAAATAAATATGGTATTAGAGGACCAGCATTACAGTGGGTATCTAGCTATTTGAAAGATAGGAAACAGTTTGTGCAAATAAATGATGTTAGATCTGACCTCCGTGATATCACTTGTGGAGTTCCTCAGGGCTCTGTGCTTGGACCAAAGTTATTTATTTTATATGTGAATGACTTGGTAAATGTGTCAGGACTTCTTAAATGTGTTCTTTTTGCCGATGACACCACATTTTTCTGTTCGGGTAAAGACATAAAACAGATTTTGGATATGATGAAAACAGAATTTATAAAAATACAAACTTGGTTTAAATTAAACAAATTATCTTTGAATTTAGATAAAACTAATTACATGATATTCAGTAACAAAAAGAGAATTGTTGACGATCCATTTGAAATTGAAGATGTTGTGATCTGTAAAGTGAGTGAAGTGAAGTTTCTGGGTGTTATCATTGATGACAAACTGACATGGAAACATCATGTAAATTCCATTAAAACAAAAATAGCTAGATCAATTGCAGTACTGTATAAAGTCAGGGATTTTTTAATTGATAAAGCTCTGTATATGTTGTATAACACAATCATTGTTCCACATTTAATCTATTGTATTGAGGTTTGGGGAAAAGCGTGCAAAACAATTACAAAGCCTGTTTTTATTTTACAAAAGAGAGCTGTAAGAGTAATCACCAGAAAACATTTCAGTCACCCATCAAACACCTTGTTTCTTCAGCTAAATTTATTGAAATT
>JBBPBX010088803.1:0-14422 GCA_038048925.1 Garcialebias charrua
AATACATATACATACATATTTATGCCGTGTGACAAACTCAAAACACAAATTTAATTTTACTTTACACGGTCTTTAAAGAACGTAAAGAACACGAGTGAAAAATAAAATCATTTTTCAAACATCTGGAGCAGCAGCAGTTTCAGACAAACATCTGGAGCAACAGCAGCAGTTTCAGACAAACATCTGGAGCAGCAGTTTCAGACAAACATCTGGAGGAACAGCAGCAGTTTCAGACAAACATCTGGAGCAGCAGCAGTTTCAGACAAACATCTGGAGCAGCAGAAGTTTCAAACATCTGGAGCAGCAGCAGTTTCATACTAACATCTGGAGCAGCAGCAGTTTCATACAAACATCTGGATCAGCATCAGTTTCAGACAAACATCTGGAGCAGCAGCAGTTTCAGACCAACATCTAGAGCAGCAGAAGTTTCAAACATCCTGAGCAGCAGCAGTTTCAGACAAACATCTGGAGGAGCAACAGTTTCAGACAAACATCTGGAGGAACAGCAGCAGTTTCAGACAAACATCTGGAGAAGCAGAAATTTCAGACAAACATCTGGAGCAGCAGAAGTTTCAAACATCTGGAGCCGCAGAAGTTTCAAACATTTGGAGCAGCAGAAGTTTCAAACACCTGGAGCAGCAGCAGTTTCATACAAACATCTGGAGCAGCAGCAGTTTCATACAAACATCTGGAGCAGCAAAAGTTTCAGACAAAAATCTGGAGCAGCAGCCGTTTCAGACAAACATCTGAAGCAGCAGCAGTTTCAGACAAACATCTGGAGCAGCAGCACTTTTAGACAAACATTTGGAGCAGCAGAAGTTTCAAACATCTGGAGCAGCAGAAGTTTCAAACATCTGGAGCAGCAGAAGTTTCAAACATCAGGAGCAGTAGCAGTTTCAAACATCAGGAGCAGTAGCAGTTTCAAACATCTGGAGCAGCAGCAGTTTCAGACAAACATCTGAAGCAGCAGCAGTTTCAGACAAACATCTGGAGCAGCAGCACTTTTAGACAAACATTTGGAGCAGCAGAAGTTTCAAACATCTGGAGCAGCAGAAGTTTCAAACATCTGGAGCAGCAGAAGTTTCAAACACCTGGAGCAGCAGCAGTTTCATACAAACATCTGGAGCAGCAGCAGTTTCATACAAACATCTGGAGCAGCAAAAGTTTCAGACAAAAATCTGGAGCAGCAGCAGTTTTAGACAAACATCTGGAGCAGCAGCCGTTTCAGACAAACATCTGAAGCAGCAGCAGTTTCAGACAAACATCTGGAGCAGCAGCACTTTTAGACAAACATTTGGAGCAGCAGAAGTTTCAAACATCTGGAGCAGCAGAAGTTTCAAACATCTGGAGCAGCAGAAGTTTCAAACATCAGGAGCAGTAGCAGTTTCAAACATCTGGAGCAGCAGCAGTTTCAAACATTTGGAGCAGCAGAAGTTTCAAACATCTGAAGCAGCAGAAGTTTCAAACATCTGAAGCAGCAGAAGTTTCAAACATCTGGAGCAGCAGACGTTTCAAACATCGGGAGCAGCAGCAGTTTCATACAAGCATCTGGAGCAGCAGCAGTTTCATACAAGCATCTGGAGCAGCAGCAGTTTCATACAAGCATCTGGAGCAGCAGCAGTTTCATACAAACATCTGGATCAGCAACAGTTTCAGACAAACATGTGGAGCAGCAGCAGTTTCAGACAAACATCTGGAGCAGCAGCAGTTTCAGACAACCATCTGGAGCAGCAGCACTTTTAGACAAACATCTGGAGCAGCAGAAGTTTCAAACATCTGGAGCAAGAGCAGTTTCAGACAAACATCTAGAGGAGCAACAGTTTCAGACAAACATCTGGAGGAACAGCAGCAGTTTCAGACAAACATCTGGAGAAGCAGAAGTTTCAAACATCTGGAGCAGCAGCAGTTCAGACAAACATCTGGAGCAGCAGCAGTTTCAGACAAACATCTGGAGGAGCAGCCGTTTCAGACAAACATCTGGAGCAGCAGTAGCCTGGCCCTCGCCTTCCTGCACAGCTCCGCTCAATTCTCATTTCCCTTCACTTCACAGTCTGGGACTTCCCCCATCCACAAGGATTTCTCCGGTAGATTTTTGTTCGGACCAATCAGAGAACAGAAGGCGGAGTTTTGAACGACGTCGACTGACGTCGTCATTCAAAATGGCTGCCGCCACGAAGGAATTTTCATCAAAACAAGGTAAAAAACTATTATTTCTCTGCTGATAAAAAATATATTTCTTAGCTGACGTTATATCAGAAGTGTTCCTGAGCTTAACAGTTCCTAAATCAATTCACGAAATGGTCAAATCTGCTGGATTTAAATAGTTTCGGTTTGACATTTTCCAAACAGCCTCGGGTGCGCTACGAAAATAAATGATAAAAAATCGAATTTTATCTCAAATGTTTCATCTAGGCCAACAGTCAGTAAATTAAAGACATATAATTACACACTGGTAGCAGAAAAAATATCCACCGAGTGGTTTCTGAGCAATTTATCTGAATAGCCTGGACCTCGCCAGGCTAAACTAACAAAACTCCGCCTTCTGTTCTCTGATTGGTCCATTCAAAAATCTCCAGGAGAAATCGTTTTCAATGGGAGGAATGCCAGACTAGTCTGAAGCGAAGTGAAGGACAGGGTGTGGTTTTAACCAGGCTAGAGCAGCAGCAGTTTCATACAAACATCTGGAGGAGCAACAGTTTCAGACAAACATCTGGAGCAGCTGCAGTTTCAGACAAACATCTGGAGGAGCAACAGTTTCAGACAAACATCTGGAACAGCTACAGTTTCAGACAAACATCTGGAGCAGCAGCAGTTTCATACAAACATCTGGAGGAGCAACAGTTTCAGACAAACATCTGGAGCAGCAGCAGTTTCAGACAAACATCTGGAGCAGCAGCAGTTTCAGACAAACATCTGGAGGAGCAACAGTTTCAGACAAACATCTGGAGCAGCAGCAGTTTCAGACAAACATCTGGAGCAGCAGCAGTTTCAGACAAACATCTGGAGCAGCAGCAGTTTCATACAAACATCTGGAGGAGCAACAGTTTCATACAAACATCTGGAGGAGCAACAGTTTCAGACAAACATCTGGAGGAGCAACAGTTTCAGACAAACATCTGGAGCAGCAACAGTTTCAGACAAACATCTGGAGCAGCAGCACTTTTAGACAAACATCTGGAGGAGCAGTTTCAGACAAACATCTGGAGCAGCAGCAGTTTCATACAAACATCTGGAGCAGCAGAAGTTTCAGACAAACATCTGGAGCAGCAGCAGTTTCATACAAACATCTGGAGCAGCAGAAGTTTCAGACAAACATCTGGAGGAGCAACAGTTTCAGACAAACATCTGGAGCAGCAACAGTTTCAGACAAACATCTGGAGGAGCAACAGTTTCAGACAAACATCTGGAGCAGCAGAAGTTTCAGACAAACATCTGGAGCAGCAGCAGTTTCATACAAACATCTGGAGCAGCAACAGTTTCAGACAAACATCTGGAGCAGCAGAAGTTTCAGACAAACATCTGGAGCAGCAGAAGTTTCAGACAAACATCTGGAGCAGCAACAGTTTCAGACAAACATCTGGAGCAGCAACAGTTTCAGACAAACATCTGGAGGAGCAACAGTTTCATACAAACATCTGGAGCAGCAGAAGTTTCAGACAAACATCTGGAGGAGCAGCAGTTTTAAACTCTGAAGGTCCAGATGTTTGTCTGTCCTGCAGCTGAACATGAAGCTTCAGGAGAATAATTTCTGATCAAAGAGTTTTTAGGGGTTCGGTTCTGTTGTGGACCTGCTGTCACCTCCAGAACCGGGTCAGGAGTCAGAACTCACCCCAGGGTGCTGATGAAGCCGTTCACGGAACCCTCTGCGTACAGGGACACCAGATCCCCGATGTGGAGGAAACTGGACGCGGAGTCCGACATCCTGCAGCCGAACCGGGACCAGCTGCAGGTTCGACCCGGAGAGACGCCCCCGAACCTGCGGGAGGTTCTGCTGCAGGTCCAAACGGGTCAGAACTTCTCCTCAGCTCAGGCTCACAGCCGGTTCTGCATGGCACCACCTGACAACAGGTCCAGAGGAAAGTTCGGAGGAACCAGGTCCTGTGAACAGAACCTCGTGTGGTTCTGCAGGTTCTGGACCCCTCCCTGTCAAAGGGCAGGACTCTTCTGTAGAAGCAGGAAGTGAAGCAAGGACCTGCAGGCGCGCGCGTGCACCGCAACACGTGCTCACGCGCGGACACACGCACAACAGTTCCTGACTCAACAGGTTCCTAGAACCAGAACCAGAACCAACATTAAAGAAATAGTTCGTGTATTTTAAGTGAAACAAAGGCGCACTATTAGGGGTTGCCAGATAAGAAGTGACGAAAATTGTACAGCCGCTTTCCCCCTGACATTTGACCTTTAAGCACACATGACACACACAGAGACACATACACACACAGAGCCGGCCTGGCAGCACCAACAGGTTCTTGTTGGGTCAACAAGAGTCAGTAACAAACAAGGAAAACACAAATAGTTCATAAACGTCATACTAAGAATGAAAACATTTGCAAGTATCTTTTACACCTAAGTCTCATATTTCCACCTGGCATTTTTTACTTGTTTTTCACTAGAAAATAGGAAGAAAATGTCCTATGGCCAAGTGCTTCAGCACATTCTTCCAGAATATTTAGAACTTTCAATATCTGGCATTATTTTGCATTATACTTGTTACTAAACAACTATTAAAACTTAACAACAAGAAAAAACAAAAAGCGAAATTAGATTTTAGAGATTTTATGCAAATAAAACACTGCATTTGAACATGAAGTACAGATTTTGCATCACAAATTAAACACAGCTTTCAAACAATTTTAAAAACTAGAAACTTGAGAGGAGTGAGGTCAGAGTTTGTTGAAGCAGGTTCCAGTCAGATGGAGCAGCAGAACCAGACTTGGTCTTTAGATGTTCACCACAAATACTGAGAGGATCAGCTGTTTTAGTTCTAAACCGGTGCTGGTTGCAGTAGAAGAGTTAAATATGAGGTGAACAAGCAACATCTGATGAATGAGGGTAAACAGGACTCCTCTACAGGAAGGGTCAGAGCAGGCTCTACTTCCTGAGGAGGCTTGGGTCCTTCAGTATCTGCAGGAAACTCCTGCTGGAGTTCTACCAGTGTCTGGTGTTCTACCAGTCTGTGGTAACTAGGGATGCACGATCCACATTTCTCACTTCCGATCCGATCCCGATACTTAAAACTGGGTATCGACAGATACCAATACTTTTCCGATCCGATACCGTTAGGGTATATGAATCTGTATAATGAATTTTTTTGAACTGAGACTTTTCATTTTAACATTGTGTGAGATAAACCCAATGAAGACACTCTGAGCCTTACAACAGGAAACTCACAAAATTTAACAGCACACAAGAGACAGGTCTATACCACACACGTCCTTCTCACTCATGGTGCAGCTGGAAAAACTAAAAAACCGCTAAGCATGATGCGAAAGACAACACAGTCCACTCCCCTTAACCACTAAGGGAGTGGATTTTGTTGTCTTTTCCATAATGCTTATAATAATAATGAATTTAATTCATAACACACTTTTCATTNTGTTTTAGTTCTAAACCGGTGCTGGTTGCAGTAGAAGAGTTAAATATGAGGTGAACAAGCAACATCTGATGAATGAGGGTAAACAGGACTCCTCTACAGGAAGGGTCAGAGCAGGCTCTACTTCCTGAGGAGGCTTGGGTCCTTCAGTATCTGCAGGAAACTCCTGCTGGAGTTCTACCAGTGTCTGGTGTTCTACCAGTCTGTGGTAACTAGGGATGCACGATCCACATTTCTCACTTCCGATCCGATCCCGATACTTAAAACTGGGTATCGACAGATACCAATACTTTTCCGATCCGATACCGTTAGGGTATATGAATCTGTATAATGAATTTTTTTGAACTGAGACTTTTCATTTTAACATTGTGTGAGATAAACCCAATGAAGACACTCTGAGCCTTACAACAGGAAACTCACAAAATTTAACAGCACACATGAGACAGGTCTATACCACACACGTCCTTCTCACTCATGGTGCAGCTGGAAAAACTAAAAAACAGCTAAGCATGATGGGAAAGACAGCACAGTCCACTCCCCTTAACCACTAAGGGAGTGGATTTTGTTGTCTTTTCCATAATGCTTATAATAATAATGAATTTAATTCATAACACACTTTTCATTAACAAAAATATCAAAGTGCTACAAAGTGCAACAAAATCAAGAATAAAACAAGTGATAATACAGGTAAAATCAATAATAATATCAACTAAGATCAAAGATAAAATCATGTGGAGGCAGAATAGGCTTGCTTAAAAAGAAAAGTCTTTAAGCCTTGTTTGAAGTCAACCAGTGACTGTGGAGCTCTCAGGTAGTCAGGGAGGGAGTTCCATAGGCGGGGGGCAGCCACACAGAATGCCCGGTCTCCCATGGTCCTTAATTTGGTTCGTGGAATGTGAAGGAGATTACTGTTCTGTGATCGTAGAGACCGGGTGGATGAATATGGTGCAAGAATGTCCTTTAGATAGTCAGGTGAAGTTCCGTGTAAGCATTGATGTGTAATGAGAGCAGTTTTGTACTGAATTCTGTAGGTGACAGGAAGCCAATGGAGGTTATGGAGAATGGGTGTAATATGTTCAAATTTACGAACTCTCAACAGAATCCTTGCTGCACTGTTTTGAATGTATTGAAGTTTCTGAAGGTATTTACCAGGGATTCCAATAAACAGGGAGTTGCAGTAGTCGAGCCTGGAGGAGACAAAGGCATGGACGAGTTTCTCAGCATCGGAAAAAGTTAGAGATGGGCGAAGTCTGGAGATGTTTCAATATATTCAAAACAGTGCAGCAAGGATTCTGTTGAGAGTTCGTAAATTTGAACATATTACACCCATTCTCCATAACCTCCATTGGCTTCCTGTCACCTACAGAATTCAATATAAAACTGCTCTCATTACACATCAATGCTTACACGGAACTTCACCAGATTATCTAAAGGACATTCTTGCACCATATTCATCCACCCGGTCTCTACGATCACAGAACAGTAATCTACTTCACATTCCAAGAACCAAATTAAGGACCATGGGAGACCGGGCTTTCAGTGTGGCTGCCCCCCGCCTGTGGAACTCTCTTCCTGACTGCCTGAGAGCTCCACAGTCACTGGTTGACTTTAAGAGCGGCTTGAAGACCTTTCTTTTTAACCGAGCATACTCTGCCTCCTCATGATTCTACCTTTGATCTTAGTTGATACTGTTATTGATTTTACTTGTTTTATTATTTGTTTTATTGACATTTAATTCTGTTGCACTTTGTAGCACTTTGAGATTTTCATTAATGAAAAGTGCGTTATAAATTAAATTCATTATTATTATTATTATTATTATTATTATTAGCCATTTCTTCCGTGGTCCACACTGCTCTCACCCACCTGGATCAGAAGGACTCATACGTGCGTCTGCTCTTTGTGGACTTCACATCTGCCTTCAACACCATGATCCCCCAAACTCTGATAGACAAACTATCTACACTTGGACTAAGCCCCTCCATTTGTAACTGGGTACTAGACTTCTTAACAGACAGACCACAGTCCGTGAAGATCCACAACTTCTCCTCCTCCACCATAACCCTCAGCACTGGCTCTCCTCAAGGATGTGTGCTGAGCCCCCTTCTGTTCACTCTGCTCACATATGATTGTACAGCCACACTTCCAGGCTGTCATATTGTTAAGTTTGCAGATGATACAGCGGTGGTGGGATGCATCACAAACAATGATGAGTCCAGCTACAGACAGGAGGTGGAACACCTGGAGAGCTGGTGCAAAGAGAATAATCTTCACATGAATGTGAAGAAGACAAAGGAGATGATTGTGGACTTCAGAAGGAACAAACACACCCATGCCCCACTGAACATAAGTGGATCTGCAGTGGAAGTGGTCTCCAGCTACAAATACTTGGGTGTACACTTGAATGATAACCTCAGCTGGAGCAACAACACCACCAGCCTGATCAAGAAAGGTCATCAGAGACTCTACTTCCTCAGACGGCTGAGACGAGCTGGTCTGAGCAGCCCAGTTCTCACCTCGTTCTACAGGTGTGCAGTGGAGAGCGTCCTGTGCTCCAGCATCAACGTGTGGCATGGAGGCTGCACAGTTGAAGAGAGGAAAGCTCTGCAGAGAGTGGTGAAGGCTGCACAGAAGTCTGTTGGAGTCAGTCTCCCCACCATCACAGACATTTACACCTCCAGATGCAGGAAAAGAGCCACCTGCATCATGAAAGACCTCACTCACCCAGCACACTCACTCTTTGCCCCACTCCCCTCAGGACGGAGGTTGAGGAGCATCAAATGTAGAACCACTAGACTGAGGAACAGCTTCTACCCTGAGGCTGTTAGACTCATGAATAAATAAAATAAAAATAAACACTGCAAAATATCACATCATGCTGATGCTGATCTGTTTTCTTGTTGCTGTGTTCATCTGTGACCATCTGCTCATACAAACTCATGTTCGTGCTGCTGTTTATTTCCACTATATTAGGCTTAGTGTATTACTAGTTGATGTTTTTCTTAGTTAATTCTAGATGTTATTACTGTTTTTCTCTTGCATTTGTTGTTGGATGTAACTGGGACCCCGTGTACATAATAATAATAATAATTAATTCAATTTATAACGCACTTTTCATTACTGAAAATCTCAAAGTGCTACACATATATTGAATGCTACACACATTCATAAACCGGTGGCGGCAGACTACCATGCAAGGTGCTTTCCAGTCCTACCGGGAGCAACTCAGGGTTAAGTGTCTTGCCCAAGGACACAACGACACATGGTGCGGGTCCCGGGAGTCGAACCGCCAACTTTCCGATCGGGAGACGACTGCCATTACCACTACACCACGGCCGCCCATAATCTCGTTTTCATCACATGTACCACATGCGGTGCAAATGACAATAAAGACACTCTGACTCTGACTCTGATTATTATGTTTCGAAGATGGAAGAAGCAAGTTTTGAACAGAAGTTTAATGTGATTTTCAAATGTAAGATGAGAGTCCATTTTTATTCCAAGATTTGTAACAGAGGTGGAGAGGGGGATGTCTTGTCCAGAAAAGGAAATTGTTGTTATAGTTGATGTTTGTACCTGGTGAGGGGTGCCAATCAATATGGCCTCAGTCTTGGAGCAGTTTAATTGAAGAAAGTTCTGATTCATCCATGCCCTTATTTCCTCCAGGCAGGTAGAGAGGGCAGTGAGTGAAGATGAAGATGGGGATGATGAGGATGCTCCAGTCCTGATGTAAAGCTGTGTATCGTCGGCATAGCAGTGAAAAGAAATGTTGAACTGATTAATAATTTGAAAAGGCAGCATGTAAAGGAAAACAGCAGGGGCCCAGAACTGACCCTTGAGGGACACCACAGGAGACACAGACTGTCTGGGACGTGGCATTGCCAAGACTAACACATTCCAGCCTATTGGAGAGGAAAGATTTGAACCAGTCCAGGACAGTGTCACAGAGACCGACCTCCACATGAAGACGGTGGAGGAGGATACTATGGTCCACAGTGTCGAAAGCTGCAGTGAGGTCAAGGAGGACAAGGATGGAGGGAGAACCAGTGTCAGCAGCCATGAGGACATCATTGGTAACTCTCAGCAATGCAGTCTCAGTACTGTGAGCTGCTCTGAATCCAGACTGGAACTTCTCATACAGGGAGTGTTGCTGTAGGTGGTCCTGCAGCTGAGCAGCAACTGCTTTTTCCAGCACTTTAGACAGAAATGGGAGGTGGGAAATTGGGCGGTAATTAGAAAAAATGTCGGATTGTGATGGACCACTAGGGGGCTCTACTCACACCCAGTGGACCGAAGGCATTACAGGATGTTTTATTGTGAAAGGTCCAGAGGACCGGATGTGGTATTGGATATATAAGGCGGTGTTGGGTGTTTCCCGCCAGTTTAGTAGGAGTTGATTAAAAGTGAAGATCTACATCCCGTCTCCTGTGTCGTCTCTTCACCACCTCCTACACTGGTGACCTCGTGAACTGAATATGTCGACATCTGAAGGTCCAGCCAGCTCTCTTCAGCTGTCCGCGGTTGTGGAACCTCCACCGGCGGCCCCGCTCGCTTTTGCGGTGGCCGTTAAAATCCCGGACTTCTGGCTGCACGCACCTCAGTCGTGGTTCGCCCACATCGAATCACAGTTCGCTCTTCGCGGGATCTCTGCAGACGACACCAAATACCACCATGTGGTCGCTTCACTGGACCCATTGTCCACCCAGCGGGTAATGAGCCTGCTCGAGGACCCTCCTGCACAAGGAAAGTACGAAGCCCTCAAACAGCTCCTTCTGCAGCGTTACTCGCTCTCAGACGCGGAGCGCGCTGAGAAACTTTTTTCCCTCTCCGATTTGGGCGACGGCACAGCTCTTGAGCTCATGGAAGGCATGTTGTCTTTGAGGGGATCAACAGACTGTGAGTTTCTCTTCCTCCACCTCTTCCTCCGCCGGCTCCCGGCTCCAGTGCGCAACTCCTCGTTTCTGCAGCAGAAGGATTACCGCTCGCTGGCCCGCAAAGCCGACCGCATCCTGCTGGCTGCGAGGACCTTCGCGGTCCAGGCGGCGGTCCCCGGATCTCCAGCAGCGCCTCAGCTTCAAGCAACGCCCTCAGCGCCGGACGAGCCATCGGTCGTAGCAGGAGTCGCTACCCGCAGGCGGTCAGGAGCCACCTTTTGTTTCTACCACCAGCGTTTTGGCGCCAAAGCACGACGATGCATCCCACCGTGCAGCTTCAAGCCGCAGGGAAACGAGTACGCCAGCGGCCGCTAGCAGTCGCGGCCGTTGGCGACAAGGAAAGGCTGCTTTTCATCGAAGACTCGAGGTCGGGGAGGCGGTTCCTGGTGGACTCTGGTTCGCAGAAGAGCCTCGTTCCCCCGACTGGCTCCGACAGGTTGGCAGAAGGCTGCGGGCCGCAGCTAACCGCGGCTAACGGCTATCCCATCAAGACGTTTGGCGAAAGGTTGGTGACTGTTCGTTTCCATGAACGGGACTTCCAGTGGAACTTTGTGGTAGCTGCTAGCTCAGTCCCTATTTTAGGGGCTGATTTTCTTTGTGCTCATGGACTCCTTGTTGATGTAGCTAACAGGCGTTTGATCGACGCTGTGTCTTTTTCGTCACTGCCTTGTGCGACGCGAGGAGCTGGGCCTTTAATGCATGCTAACTTTTTAGCTTCGGGTAATGTGTTTCAGCGTTTATTGTCTGAATTCCCCTCGCTGACTGTTCCTGATTTTGCAAACACAAACACAAAACATGGGGTCGAACATTATATTCCCACAACGGGCCCCCCGGTGTTCGCACGTGCACGCCGCCTCGATGCTACTAAGCTAGCAATAGCACAGGAAGAGTTTGCTAACATGGAGCGTTTAGGCATCGTGCAGCGCTCAAACAGTCCGTGGGCCTCCCCCTTGCACATGGTGCCCAAAGCAGACGGCAAATAATAATAATAATAATAATGAATTTAATTTATAACGCACTTTTCATTAATGAAAATCTCAAAGTGCTACAAAGTGCAACAGAATTAAATGTCAATAAAACAAGTAATAAAACAAGTAAAATCAATAACAGTATCAAAATCAAAACATTCATCTTGAGAACATTCCTGCTATGACATTTGTGCAATTTATACTTTTTGGAAATCCTCAGTCACACAGAAAATGAAAATGAATGGAGCATTGCTCAAATGGTAAAACCTATTTCTATTTAAGTATCTATTTCAATTTAAATGGCGTCCATGTGGGGATTTCCGCCGCCTTAATAACATCACAGAGAACGATCGTTATCCCATCCCCCACATCCAGGATTTTTCAGTGCACCTGGCTGGGACCTCCATTTTTTCTAAAGTAGATTTAGTACGGGGGTACCACCAGGTTCCTGTGCATGTGGAGGATGTCCCTAAGACCGCTGTTATCACGCCTTTCGGCCTGTTTGAGTTTTTGCGCATGCCTTTTGGTCTTAAAGGTGCAGCACAAACATTTCAGCGGTTGATGGATTCAGTCCTAAGGGGTCTGTCCTTCGTATTTGTGTACCTGGATGACGTCCTGGTGGCTAGCAGCTCGGCTGAGCAGCACTTGTCCCACCTCCGTGAGGTTTTTCAGCGCCTGGCAGCACATGGCCTGATTGTAAATACAGCGAAATGCCAGTTTGGGCTGCCAGTCATTGACTTTTTGGGCCACCGCATTTCTGCAAGTGGTGCCGTCCCGTTACCAAACAAAGTGCAGGCGGTGTCAGATTTCCCACAGCCCCAGTCTGTTAAAGCGCTACAAGAATTTTTGGGAATGGTTAACTTCTATAACCGTTTCCTCCCCAGGGCAGCACAACTGCTGCGTCCGCTCTATGGAGCGCTGAAAAAGAAAAAGCCCAACGACAGCGTGGACTGGACACCAGAACGCCTACAGGCATTTGGTGATGCTAAAGCTGCACTGGCCACTGCTGCCCTTTTGGCCCATCCATCCCCAGCGGCGCAAATAGCTTTAACAACCGACGCATCTGATGTTGCGGTGGGGGCTGTGTTAGAACAGCAGGTTTCCGGGGTTTGGCAGCCGCTTGCATTTTTCAGCCGTACGCTGCGGGACAATGAGCTGAAATACAGTGTTTTTGACAGAGAGTTGCTGGCGCTTTACCTGGCCACACGCCATTTCAGGTTTTTCCTGGAGGGCCGCCGGTTCACTGCATATGTTGACCACAAACCCTTGGTGTTTGCGATGTCAAAAATTTCTGACCCCTGGTCTGCTCGCCAGCAACGCCACCTCGCAGCGGTGTCTGAATTTACTACAGACATTCAGCATGTGGCTGGAAAATCCAACGTGGTGGCCGACTGTCTCTCCCGGGTGCTGATCTCTCCCGTATACGTTGGCATCGATTTTTCTGCTATGGCTGCGGACCAACGTAGCGACGCAGAAATACTCGAGCTCCAGTCCGGCCCCACAGGCCTCGAGTTGGAGGAAAGGCAGGTGAATGACGGAGGTCCTCTCCTGCTCTGTGACGTATCTACAGGCAGGCCCCGCCCCCTGGTTCCAGTTTCATGGCGACGCCGCGTTTTTGACTCCTTACATTCCCTTTCTCATCCAGGTGTTAGAGCCTCGTGAAACTGGTCAGTTCAAAGTTTGTTTGGCCCGGTCTGCGTAAAGCAGTTAAGGAGTGGGCAGCAGCGTGTGTCCCATGCCAGCGTGCTAAGGTTAACAGGCACACCAAAGCACCTTTGGAACCCTTCTCCATCCCAGGTCGGCGGTTTGATCATGTGCACGTAGACCTGGTGGGCCCTCTGCCTCCATCACAAGGTTTTACTCATCTGCTGACTATGATAGACCGGACCACCAGGTGGCCTGAGGTGGTTCCTCTGACATCCACAACATCTGCAGTGGTGGCCCGGGCATTTTTGTCTACCTGGGTGGCGCGTTTTGGCCCCCCTTCAGACATTACATCGGACAGGGGCCCGCAGTTTGTTTCTGAACTTTGGTCTACCATGGCCAAGGGTCTGGGGACTAACGTTCACAGGACCACCGCTTACAACCCCCAAGCTAATGGTTTGTGTGAACGGTTTCACAGGTCATTGAAAGCCGCACTTCGCGCTGCATTGACCGGTGACAACTGGATTGACCGTCTTCCCTGGGTTTTGTTGGGGTTACGTACCGCAACCAAAGAGGACCTGAGCTCTTCCCCGGCTGAACTGGTTTTCGGTCAACCTGTGCGCGTCCCCGGTGAGTTTTTACCTGAGGTACCCTCACCACAGTTCGCCCCACCGTTGCTACATTTTTCACCTCAGGAGGCCCCTTTTCGTGTCCCCGGCCCGGTACACCATTGTTTACCGCAGTCGTTTGTCCCTAAGAGTCTGGAGTCCTCTAAATTTGTTTTTGTCAAACACAATGCACACAGGACACCACTACAGCCTTTGTATGATGGACCGTTTCGGGTTCTTCAACCAGGTCCGAAACATTTCCTTTTAGATTTAGGGGGTCGTACTGAGACTGTCTGTATCGATAGGCTTAAACCAGCTCATGTTATGTCAGATGATCAGGTTGTTACGGCCCAGGCTCCTCGCAGGGGCAGACCTCCATCCACATTGCTAACGGACTGCGGTCCTTCTTCCAGAGACTCTCAACGTCCATTGGAGCCCGAATCTTCGGCAGACCCTCCTCGTAGCCCTCCGCTTCATCAGACTGGTTCTGCAGGGCCCAGGTTCAGCCGTTCTGGTCGTTTGATCAAACCTAAAATGCGGGACTAGTGATGGACCTTACTGGGTGTTCTGGGGGGGCGTGTGTGGTGGACCACTAGGGGGCTCTACTCACACCCAGTGGACCGAAGGCATTACAGGATGTTTTATTGTGAAAGGTCCAGAGGACCGGATGTGGTA
>JBBPBX010088806.1:4120-14421 GCA_038048925.1 Garcialebias charrua
ACAATTTAGAGTTACCAATCAGTCTAACATGCATGTTTTTGGTCTGTGGGAGGAAACTGGAGTACCCGGAGAAAACCCACGCATGCACAGAAATAACATGCAAACTCCACCCAGAAAGGCCTCATGACTGGGATTTGAACCAGGGACCTGCTCACTGAGAGACAGCAGCTCTAGTAGCAGCTCTAGTTGTGCCACCATGCTGCCCTTAATTAATACCAATATATATGTTTTTTTTTTTTTTAGAAATGTTGGCCAACTGAAAAGTATGAACATGAGAAGTATGAGCATGTACAGCACTCAATACTTAGCTGGGACTCCTTTTGCCTGGATTACTGCAGCAATGCGGCGTGACATGGAGTCTCTCAGTCTGTGGCACTGCTCAGGTGTTATGAGAGCCCAGGTTGCTCTGATAGTGGCCTTCAGCTCTTCTGAATTGTTTGGTCTGGTGTATCACATCTTCCTCTTCCTCTTCACAATACACCATAGATTTTCTATGGTCAGACGAGTTTGCTGGCCAATTAAGAACAGGGATACCATGGTCCTTAAACTAGGTACTGGTAGCTTTGGCACTGTGTGCAGGTGTCAAGTCCTGTTGGAAAATGAAATCTGCACCTCCATAAAGTTGGTCAGCAGCAGGAAGCATGAAGTGCTCTAAAACTTCCTGGTAGATGGCTGCTTTGACCTTGGATCTCAGAAAACACAGTGGACCAACACCAGCAGATGACATGGCACCACATAAACCATCACTGACTGTGTAAACTTGACACTGGCCTTCAAGCAACGTGGATTGTGTGCCTCTCCTCTCTTCCTTCAGACTCTGGGACCTTGATTTCCATAGGAAATGCAAAATTTACTTTCATCAGTGAACATAACTTTGTACCACGCAGCAGCAGTCCAGTCCTTTTTGTCTTTAGCCAAGGCGAGACACTTCTGATGCTGTCTCTAGTTCAAGAGTGGCTTGACAGAAGGAATGTGACAGCTGAAACCAATGTCTTGCATAAGTCTGTGTGTGGTGGTTCTTGAGGCACTCACTCAGCTACAGTCCACTCTTTGTGAATCTCCCCCACATTGTGAAATGAGTTTTGTATCCTCTCCAGTTTGCAGTAATCCCTATTGCTTGTACACATTTTTCTACCACATCTTTTCCTTCCCTGCACCTCTCTGTTAATGTGCTTGGACACAGAGCTCTGTGAACAGCCAGCCTCTTTAGCAATGACATTTTGTGTATTGCCGTCCTTGTGCAAGGTGTCAATGGTCATCTTTTGGACAACTGTCAAGTCAGCAGTCTTCCTCATGATTGTGTAGTCTACAAAACTACAAAGTAGACTGAGAGACCATTTAAAGGCCCTTGCAGGCGTTTTATGATATTTTACTTTTATGACCAGCACCTGTTGTTCATTTTTTGGTACTTTATTTTGTACTTTAATTGAATAATTTTTTATAAAAATAAATAATTTTTTTTTAGCTAATCGAATCAGTTCTCATCTTGGACATTTCATTGCATTATTGACCTTGTGTTAACCTGCATATAACAAATAAACAAACATAACATGACAAAAAGTAGCCTGACCAACAGCTCTACTTGTGTGAATAGAACATGCTCCGTTTCTCTCACACATCCTGAATCTTAAAAGTTTCGAGAACTAAACTTCCTTACAAAATTTTAACGTTTCATAATTTTTTTTATTTCAGGGGTGCTGAGTTAAAATTTAGGGGGTGCTTGAGCACCCCCAAAAAGAGGCTAAAATCACCACTGCACAATATGGTCCAAACATTTTAATTCATCCCTCATATTTTTTAAATCTGAGCTTTAAAGAAGACAGACTTTCTTGTGATCTTTTGAACTGATCTTGATAAATAGTTCTTCAAATGTTTTAAAGGTCTTACAGAGTTTTCCTTTGCATATTCACAGCCTTTTCAGTCCGGTACCTGAACAATTTTAGATATATATATATTATTTGTATTTATTAGGCCAGTTAACTCTGGCCTCTTAATCATTTAATCATTAATAAATAAATAAACCTCCTGAACTCAATGGATGAACCCGTGTTGTAATTTTATATAGAATCTTTAGGCACTTTGTTTCTTGCAGCCTTTTGCAGATGCTTGTTCTCATTTTTAGTTTAATCTTTAATACTTTGTATACCAAAAACAACAAATTTAGTATTTTAACACAAAAAAAAATTATCCCAAAAGAACTATTACATATAACGACACATGATCAGCTGAAGGGTGATGCACCTCTCAGGTCCTGTTCCTTAAATAGATGACTTAGATACACTTCATCTGCCTCAGATATTCTTTTAAGACCTGACCCTTTTTTTGTCCTCCATCCACCTGCTGTTCTCCTGTATTGCATAATATGCAGTTACGGTCAGACACTGGACTGGGCAAAAAATGAGTGGGAAAAGCAACCAAAGTTTAAAAAAAACTTTGAAACTCCCCCAGAAAACCTGAAGAACTACTGATCAAAACAACTTTAAAAGATTATGAAAAAATCTTGCTCCTCAGAGGCAAAGGATAAAGAAACTAAAGACGGTTTAAAAGTTTTGCACAGAGCCATATATTCACGTTTGCCATTGAGCGTACAGTTCTGTTAGAAATTTAAATAATTTTTATGACGATTTCATCGTCAGAAGGAATAAAAGTACTGTACAATGATACTGATAGTCAGATGTTTATTTTTTATAAATATTTTTTAAGGAATTTTACAATTTCAAGTTTCATCTTTAACTGCAATTTAAGTCAGGAGCATTTAATGGTGTAAGGTGCCCACAAACAAACAAACAAACAAACAAACAAACAAACAAACAAACAAACAAACAAACAAACAAACAAAAATAGAGAAATTGCATTTCCTGTTAAAATACAGTGTGAATGCTTATTGCAAAACTTTCTGAAAAACAGCTGAAATTGGCTAAAAATATGCTAAAAAGCATAGCTGAAATAGAATTTAGTAAAAGAAAGCAGAAAGAACACATATTTGCTGAATTAGTTTTAAATAAGCAGAAATGAGCACAACAATAGGAAAATAGCAACAACAAAAAAAAAAAACTTGAAATAAGCAAACACTAGCTGAAAAGTACCGGTAGTTGAAAAGACAGAAAGAAGCTTAAGCTACCAGAAGGAAAAATAAGTGAAATAAGTTAGAAAAATGTGGGATTAGCTGACAAAGCAAAAAAAAAAAAAAGCGGAAACTAGCAGAAAAAAGATGAAAGTAGCATAACAAGCTGAAATTAGCATAAAACAGTTATTTAGGCTGAAAGTATCAGAAATTAATATGAAAAACTTGAATTTATCTGAAAACAGCTGAAATTAGCTAAAAAATGCTAGAAGGTAGCTGAAAAGGTAGAACAAGCTTAAACTAGCAGGAAAAAGCAGAAAGAACATGTTTTCTGAAAGAAGCAGAAATTTGCATAAAATAGTGTAAATTGTCTGAAAAAAGCTGAAATTAACAAAGAACAGCTGAAAAGTAGCTAAAACAGAAGAAAAAAACAAATTACCAGAAGGAAGTGGAGAGAGCACAGTTTTGCTGAATTAGGCTGTAAAAAAAGTTGAAAGGACTGCAAAAAAAAAAAGTAAAATTTGTAAAAAAAATATATAAAATTAGCATAAAACAGCTAAGTAGTAGCTGAAAAAGCAGAAAAAGCAGAAACTTGCAGAAATAAGCTGAAAGGAGCATAACAAGCTGCAATTAGGAGAAAGTAGCTGGAAAAAAGTTTAAATTTGCAGAAGGAAGCTGAAAGCAGCCGAACCAGAACAAAGTGTGAAAAGAGCAGTAAAAGGTTGTAAACAGATCTAAAGGTTTGAAGGATGTAAATGAGCTCAGTTCAATTTCTATGAGGTGGAGAAAAAGCTAAGGTTGCACCAATACAAAAAGTCATAGGATGATTGTCCAGAAAGAGCTGAACATTTTTGATATGTGATGAATCAGCTTAAAAACTGCGAGTTGAAAATTGCTCCAAAAAACGTACAGAAGAACAATGGATAACAATAATGTGAATGCTTCATACACATTCACACTATAAAAAAAGACAAAAATCATTAATTGAGAAGAGAGCATTAGCATTCTCAAAAGTAGTGATTGAGCCTCAAAAACAACAGTTTACTGTATATTTTAACAAAATAATATTTTACAAGCTGTGAAACATTATATATGTGGTAAAACATTTAACTCATTTAGCAAACAAGGGCAGAAGTTCAGTTGATAGCTTTAACACAGCAGCTGATTTGCAACATTTATCCAAGCAAAGTTGTGCAAGAAAAGATTGCCTCTTGAACATTATGATATAAATATTGATAATGATCAAAGGAGGCTATTCAGACTTTCAGTCAGACAAAAAGCACTACTTCAGTTTGGCTGGTGAAAGTAGAGTGGATTCATTTGCATTTGCAACAAAGGAAAGTGTGATCTAAGAAGGATGGAGAAGCAGATGCAGTCAAAGGGAGAAGGAAAAGAGAGAGAGAGAGCTGAGTACAGTCCAAGATGGAGACGCTCTACTTGTGTTTGGTTCCAGGCTGTAGAGTGATTTGCAACCTAAATAATTCCCACAATCAGCTCAGCTCATAGAAATTTAGGACAAAGAGGTCAGCTTCATTTGGACGTCATCTCCCTCAAATTCAAAAAGCACCATGCTCATGAAAAAAAAAGAAGCTTTTTTTTTCTCTCTCAGGCTTCAAAATGATAAGGAAGCATGTAAAATGTATTATCACTGCATCAGATTCATTATAAATATTCATAGCTATTAAAAATGATGAGGAGGAAAACAGGTCCAACACTGGATTGTATTTTAGAGGTTTTATAGTAAACATTAAATGTGTCCACCAGTGGCTGCTGGCGATTGCTGAGAGCTGGTTGATTAGAGCGGTGCAGCGCAGATACATGGGTTGCTCGAGGGAAGGAAAGTTGAAGCGTGCCAGGAGAGTAAAGCATATCGCTGCAGTATTATCTGTGGAAGAAGTGAAGTAGTGCTATGGGCTAAATGATAAGGTAAAGATGGAGAAGCCAAATAAGTTCACTTAAAGGGCCGGCTCTAAAGAACAGCTCTCCATAGTTTACAGATTGTTGACGGTTCTCTCCAACAACTGCACTAAAGCTTAAAACAAGATAAAAAAATTGGAACAAACAACTCTGATTCAGTTTTATAACTGTTTCCACAAGATAACTGATACAAACGTTTACTTCTAAAAATAAGATATGAGTAATAGCCAGGGGTGGAATGGGACAATAATCCAGGCCGGGAATTTGTTACCATCCCAGGCCACCACCACCTGATTAATGCAAACCAGGAAGACCGAGTTGCTGAATGCACGCCATGACGTCTGCACACATCATCATAAACTGAATGCCTACAAAATAAATGTTTCTGTTGTGGTGCAATAATCTGTTGGCCCACCTAGGTCCCTCAAATTGGAATTTAACCTCCTTAAACTAGCTGTGCTGATGGGCTATGACAGAGTTTTCACACTTTTTGTGATATAAAAACTGACTTCAATCACTTTGTCATTCATTTCATACAGTCATGGGGTATATTTGTCCACAACGGGGCAAAAATACACAACAAAAACTTAATTGTGGGGCAAAAAATCCTCGGCAAGATAAGAAATTAATAAAGCTAGGTGGTTTTAATGAACTGATTGTTAGGAAATTTAATCTGATGGAATTAAAACTCTTATTTTTGCTATAGTGAGACATTAGAAACATATCCGCTGCAAAGATAAAGATCACAATCATTATGCACAGTTGTTACACCACTAGCCTTCGTAGGAGCCAGAGTTGTATTGGTTAAACAATAGACCTGCAAAATGTGATCAAAATGTCATGACTCTCTGGATCAGTGGTTCTAGGCAGAGGCTCCAGTATGAATCGGCAAACACCAAGTAGGGTGTCTTGAAAGAATCATTAGAAATCTAAATAAATTAAAAAATGTTTTGGGCATTATTGTTATCATTAAAATGGCACATTGATTGTTGAGGCTGTATACTTTCCCATTCTGTCATTGTTTATTTAGCTTATCAATAATGCCTGATTACGTCTACCAGCAATAAATGATGTCACAAAAGTCTGTTTGTGCTGTTTTGTAGGTCAGAAAATAAAATGTTTGGGAACTGCTGTTCTACTTGACAGTTCTGCAGCATACAGTAGGGACACATAGATACTTCTTAATTTAAGTGACAATAGACATCACAATCATTGACAAAACTGGTTCATATTAGTATCATCATCGTCGTTGTTGTCGTTGTTGTTGTTGTTGTTATTAAATGCTCATTTACCTGTTGGTTTTAATATAAATCCAGTCTGGATACTGGTGGAAAATATTTATGGAGAAACAAAAAATAATATTTTTGTCCATGGTAGGGAGGAAAGAAATGTCACTCAGATATTCTCGAATACTAAACTACTTTGTATATACCCCACACCCACAGGCCGGAAGAGACCTCTGCATGCCGGAAATGATCTGCAAACCACTATTTGGTGATCCCTGTATTAGTTTATCTACATTTCTTTCATACAATTTAAAAAAAAATCATCTTAGAGACATATGGTTTGTGCTTGGCAGTTGTCTAAAACAATATTGAATAAAGTGTAGGATCAAGTGTGTGTGTAGATAACATGGTTTTAAGAAAACAGCAGATAAGCTGAAAAAAAATCATGAAAATTAAACAAGGTTTGTTAGTTCTGAAGAAGCTGAACTTTTGATAGAGCAAGTTTTTTTAATATTTTTTTTATGTAAGGCACCAAACTGAGGTTGCCACTGGAGAGAACTACAGTCACCTAGAAAAACACACACCCATGCAAAAAAATGGAAATGTATGCAGATACAGTACTTGTGCTGACGAGCTGGATGTCTAACTTGTCTTCCCCGAGTGAGTTGCGCGCAGTGCAGCTGAAGACAGCATAGTCCAGGGTTGCACTCACATTTACCACTTGCAGTGTGCTGGTGTGGAAGGAGCCCTCCCTCACTGTCCTCTCTTCATACCTGCAGTATGAACATTCAGAACCCCACACACACACACACAAAGAGGAAAAGAATCATATTGAGTAGACAGACAGCAGGCACTGTGGAAGTAGAAAATCCACTTAAGCTTGGCGAAATAACAAGGAAAAAGCAAAATAATAAATTACATTTGGGGAAAACCTAATCTAATAATGTGGCTTCATCAATATGTAATGCTGACAGCAGCACCAAAACTAATAACATAAATGCAAACTACTTATTTCTAACCTGGGGTTTGCCAAGTCCATGAGTACTCTGTTTTTTTCCCAGGAGAAGTCAACACGGGGAATGCCCTCTGCCTGACAGACCAATTCAGCTATAGTGGTGCCATCCCCTCGACTTGCAACCTTCCTCCATTGGGGTCCTTTTCGAATTTCCGGTTTGACTAAGTCAAGAAGGTTGAAAAAAGCAAAGCAGACACAGAAAGATGAATGAAACATTTTATGCATTCACAATGTACTCAGAATTCATAAAATAACTAAAGTTGGAATTTCAACTTGGGAAAATTGGATGTTCCAAACAAGCCCTCCTCAAAATCCAGCAATGGCTTCCAGTGGTGGGCACCAGCCCGCTAAAGCGCAAATCCGCTAATTGCGGACCTAAACACTGTGTTTGCGCTTTAGCGGATTTACTAATTTTTATAATTCATAAGCGGATTTGCGCTTTTTCTATTTAAAATTAGGGATGCACCGATCCACATTTCTCACTTCCGATCCGATACCGATACATAACAACTGAGTATCGACCGATACCGATACTTTTCCAATCCGATATCGGTGTTTAAGCATAGGAGGCTGTAATAATTAAGTTCTTGAAGAGAGAGCACGTACAGTATGTTGCACAAAACTCAGACTTGTGTGAGGTAAACCCAAAGAAGACACTCTGAGCCTCACTACAGTAATTCACAAACAAATGGCATACAAGAAGAGGCAGGTCTCTTCCACAGACGTCCTTCTGACTCATGGTGCAAGGAACACTAGTCTAAAATACTGCTAAGCATTATGGGAAATCATCACATTCTACTCCCCATTTTCTAGTCTTATTTTTAATTCTGGCACTATATGAGTTGTAATTCTTGTTGAATTTTATCAACAGATACAGATTTAATCTATAATTGAACACTAATATACCGCTAAGTAACAATGTTAAGACAGAAGTCACAGAGTATGGTGAAATATATGTGCTCTCTGACATCTAGAAAGTATCGGAAATATCGGCAGGTTGGTTCCGATACCCGATACTTACATTCTGCTGGTATCGGATACCGATACCGATACTGGATCGGATCTGCCCCATCCCTATTTAAAATGCAATACCGCTAATAACTAACACGCATCTATTATGCGTTACCGCTACGTGACGCGTCAGCCCTCTGTGGCCTGCTCAAAATGGCGGCCACAGAAGCGAGCCCGCACGAAGGACTTTACAAGAAAACATGGTAAAAACAATTATTTCTTTGCTGAGAAAAAATATATTCTTAGCTGACTTTATAGCACAAGGGTTCCTGAGCTCAACCGTTTCACGAAATGGTCAAATCTGCTGGATTAAAAAAAGTAGTTTGCCATTTCACCATTTGCATGCGCGCGGGTGGGACGGCTTTATTTCTTTAAATTTAGCTAAATAAACGCTTAAAAAATATTTCTTAGCTGACTTTATAGCACAAGGGTTCCTGAGCTTAACTCTTTCACGAAATGGTCAAATCTGCTGGATTAAAAAAGTAGTTTGTCATTTGCACTTTTGCGCTTTAAAATTAGCTTATGCTAGTTTTCCTAAGACATAAGCGCTTTTGAAATTGCGGACCTAAATAAATTAATAAGCGCTTTAGAAATTGCGGAACTAATTTTTGGACTAGCGCTGCCCACCACTGATGGCTTCCTTGCACAAAAAAACAACAACAACAAAAAAAAAGGAAAACTGAGGCAGCAGTAGTAATACATTTCTAACAGATCGTAACTTGTTAAATCAGGCAGCAGGTTTTACTGTACAAACGTGATGAACAGTTATGCTGCTACAGTCTTTGAATGCATACAATTCAAAGGTATAGCAACATTAGGGGCCGAGATAGGGTAGAGGTAAGGCAGCTGACTTGGGACCCGAAAGTCCCAGGCTCGATCCCCAGCCATTCCCACATGTTGTGATGTCTCTGAGCAAGACACCCAATCCCTAATTGCTCCCCGGGCACCTACATACAGTAGCTGCCCACTGCTCCACCTGCATGTATCCCAGATGCAATGGGTTAAATGCAGAAAACTAATTTCTCCACCGTATGAGAATGATGACATCACATAGCACTTTACATTATTATCAGCTTCTAATGCTGTTAGCTGATTGATGATAGTCTTAGTTCTGCATTCCTATTATCTCTGAAGTTACAACTCAGGTCTGGAAAATACATTAACCACAACTTCACTGTTTTCCAGTTGCAAGTTAGAAAACCTGTAAGATTTGTTGAACTCAGTGACCAGGCTAACAATGTGTTCACAATACATTCAATAATGTATTGTTCGCATTCAAACCTTGTAACACGTTTTCACCATGAGAAAAGAAAAAAACAAGTTTATTACTACAGCTACTGTGACCTTTCGTGTTCAAGGCAGTTGTGTTGAATTTTGAGGTCAAGGCTGGTGAGGACTTTTCAGTTCTATGAGTTGAATTCTGACTTTGTGGGGCATTGTTGTGAAATTATTTTCAACTTCACATATGAAAGTTCTATCTTCCAAGAGCAAATGGGAGGCAAACTAAGCCTGGTCACTGAGCGCAACAACTGGGAAGCCCACTGGTTTTCTGGGTTGCAACTGGAACATGGTTATGCAGGGTGTGACGTTATTCTCAAATCTGAGGTCCAAGTCCTGAATTATATCAGATACAGCAATAATACATGTATGTACTTATTTAAACATATGCACATCATATATATTTGATGTTTTCTTTTTGTTTAACACTGAAAATTAACATTGCAAGCTTACATTGCACAACCAGCTGCACATCTACACTGGCAGGGAGTGCTATACCATTGCTGGCTGTACACTGGTAAAGACCGGTATGAGCCCGAGTCACATTATGAATGGTCAGAATACTTGATTCGTCTTCCTGGGTCACCTCTCCCATCTCCACCTCCTCCTCTCCCTGTGGAAGACAAAGTGAAAGAAAATGAGCAAAAGACAGTCCCAATTCCTCAATACGCAGACCCCTCCCACAGATGGATGGCTTTCTACCCATCTTGCTGTGTTAGAGCAAGACGGGTAGCAAGACATTAGGGCTTGAGGTCTGCATGGGAAGGGCAGTCAGTGGTGCAGTGAGGAT
>JBBPBX010088807.1:0-14421 GCA_038048925.1 Garcialebias charrua
TCATCAGAGAATATGTCAGCTTCAGGCCTCTGACTTCAAGATAAACTTATTCCAGGAGGGAATAAACAAAGTTTTTGAGCTCGGCTTGTTCGAAGTAGACTCATAACAGCCTGTTATCAGTCCTTAGCTGAAGACGCCGGTCGTTAGCTCTTGACCACACGTGTCCAGCTCTTGGGAAAGTTCACATCTCTTTGGAAGTTCCCAGCAACTCTCTGGCGCGTTCTCGCACAGTTTAGAACTTAAAGAGCAGGCACAAAGAGAGGAGTTCACTTGTCTTATCAGAACCCAAGGTTACAGCAGCAGAGGGAAATTGTTTAGGAAAAGACAGAGCAGCTGGAGCCTTGTTCATGAAAAACAACGGATTAAACTGTCTTCTTATTTCTAAACAAAACAGTCGGGTCTCTGTGACCCGCAATTTCACCTTTAACATAGCAGTGAACACAGTTTAACTCTCACAGAATAACACAGCTTAAAAGCACACATCATGAAAATGACAAAAGTTATTCTTTTGATCACATCAGAATAAAATCAAAGATAGAAATAGTCTCTTTTGGTGACTATATTTATCAGATTACAGCTAAATGAATGATTTTGTAGTAAATGTCTTGCTTTACTGAGTGGTCAGTAAAGGTCATCACTGGACAGTTCAAAAACCTTAATTTGACCCTGGGTAGGTCCATTACATCTTGTTAGGTTTTGTGGCTAACTATAAAACAGTGTCAATTAAATCCACTTATAATTTGACTTTTGATAAGTGGAGGCGGGATCTGGTGAGGTGATGTATTTGTATATTACCATGCGTAAATACGTTATAATACATTAGGAATGAAGGTATTGAAAATTAAACCCACAAACAAATAAAATAAATAAAGTGTGGGACTGAGTGAAAAAAAAAGAAAAAATTGAGGAAAACGCGCTGACTTTCGCTGATAAAATAATCTGATAAGAGTTCCTGGACCAGTTAAAAATAGAATAAAATTAGTCGCAGAATACTAAATCTTTTTTTATGTTCTAAAATAATGGTTTCCTGCCATGTGAGGAGTCAATGCCTGCCTCACCTGCGTGACTTGTCTCTGCTCTCCAAACTGCGTGTGGCTTTCTCTCTCTCTGCAGCGCTGTGCTGCTCTGGACCAGTGGCGGAGTTAGACTTTTATTGCTGGGGGGGCCGAGAGGGGGCCAAAACTATAAGTGGTCCACTTACTACGGCACAGTGGGAAAAATGGATTTATCCCAATTTTTTTGGGGGGGATTTGTAGACGCTATGAAATTTTGAAACATATTTTTCCCTTAAAATGATACAGGCTCTCAGTTTAAATTTTTGATCTGTGATCTAAATATTTTTAAGTTTAGAAACCAAGTGGTTTTCTAAACAGCTTTAGTGTTTGACTTTGTCCACACTCATAAAATACACAATGAAGTACCCAAAAAACATATATACTGTATATATATACCGGTAAACTTAAATGGTACATATCGCCCCTTGCTGCTTTGAGCATGTAACAGTCACAAGACCACATTGAAATTGTGCCTTGGCTCCAAAAAGGTTGAAAAATACTGGTCTAATGAAAATAAACAGTTTAAGTTAATTAGAATGATTTAAAAAAAATATATATATATATATATATATATATAAAAAAATAGCTAAACAAGAGCATGGTTTTGCTAAATTAGGCTGAAAAGTTGGATTAAAAATGTAGAATTAGCTGAAAAAGCTGAAACAGGCTATATACAGAAATTATTAAGTAAAATACCTTGATATCACAATATTTTTTGCCTCAATAAAAGCACGGTCCTACTTGTTATTTATTTAATTGTTCCATACATATCTTTTAAAAATGGGAGTTGAAACTGCATATTTCTTGGTGCATTTGTGTGTACAACTGGACCAGTGCTCTGTTTTTATTTTTTATTTATTTTATAGACGTTTTAATAAGATATAACACCCTGCGGACTGTTGCTCGCTGCTCTCAGAGCCTCTCAGCTTCTGAGCAGAGAGGAGCATGAGCCGCGCGGCTTCTCTCTGTAGGGGTTCCAGGTCCACCAGCCATTCTCTCTCCAATCAGCGGCAACCAGCCACACCTGTTCCTGGTTTGGAGGACTACTCTGCCTGGGTATAAGAACCTCTGCCAGACATGCCTTCAGCGCCGGGACATTATCAAGCTATGGTAAAGTGTATGATCAGTCACCAGTCTGTATGAAACCCTGTTTGTATCCGAAGAATGTTTTGATCTCCTACAGAGATATTCTTCTCTAACTCAGACGACCTGTTTCTCTCTCTCAGCCAAACACTCACCTTGCTTCTCCGTTCTGGACCGCCTGAAACCTTGGAACTCCTGGGACCTCTCTGGACTAAACCACAAGAAACACAGCAGTAAGAACAAGAGCCTCATCATCATTAATCCATTGCTTTCTAAAGACAATTCTGGATACTCACCTTGTCCCTGCCTTCTCTTTTTCAGTCTGGAGGATCTTGACCTGCAGCAATAAAATAAATCATTATTTTTTACTCCTGACTCTGTTCCTTCTTCTCAGTCAGCCACTTGGGGTCTACATGTCTAAAAATATGACAGAATGTCCCGGCCAAACAGACCCTCAAGGCATGACTGGGGAGGGACAGATCCAGCATTTTATCCAAGTTCAGAATAGACGCATAGAAAATCAGGAACAAGCTTTACAACGTATTTTTTCTCAGCAAGAAGCATCGCAAAACCACTTTCAGGAGCTTGGAAGCATGATTCATGCCTTACAACAACAAGTGGCGACTCTTGTTCCCACGGCCCCGGTCCAGACCTCTCCAACTTCTCACCAGCCGGCAACCTCCACCTCAGCCCCCCTGAATGTTCAGGCTCTTCGGGAACCAGACATCCGCCCCTCTGAGTTTTTTGAAGGTAACGCCAGCAAGTGTGGCGGTTTTTTGTTACAATGTAACCTAGCATTTAGCCGAGCACCGCTAACCTACACATCTAATGCTTCCCGTATCACCTATGTCGTCACCGCACTCAAGGGTGAAGCGCTTCAGTGGGCTCGCGCTTACCTGCAGAAACGTGACATGCAGTTCTTAACTTTTTCCACCTTTCTCGAGGAGTTTCGGCGTGTGTTTGATCATCCATTACAGCAAGAGGAGGCAACTAAAAAGATGTTCAAACTACGCCAAGGAGGCAGGTCCGTCGCCGAATTCGCCACCCACTTCCGCATTTTGGCGGAGGATTCCGACTGGGGTGAGGTCGCGCTAAAAGGCGCATTCATTAATGCCTTAAATAAACGAATCAAGGACCAAATAGCTACCAGAGAAGCACCAGCAAGCCTAGATGATCTGATCACGCTCGCCATTAGGGTGGATAATTGTTTTCGTGAAAATACGTCGGAGGACTACAATTCCCATGCATCCCCCGAAACCGGAAGTGCTCGTTCCGCACCGATAACTGCTCCGTCGGCTCCTGAACCGATGCAGATTGGGAGAACCAGACTCTCCCCAGAAGAGCGCCAGAGACGCATTGACCACAACGAGTGCCTCTATTGTGGTAGGAGGGGCCACATTGCTGCTACATGTCGCCTACGTTTAAACGAGAGAGCTCACCAGTAAACCAGGAGATTCTGGTGGGTATTTCTTCATTTTCTCCTGGCAATAATTTGTGTTTACCTGCAATCCTGTGCATTAACTCAACCAATTTTCCTGTCCAGGCTCTGGTTGATTCTGGGGCGGAGCAGAACCTGATCAGTAGGGATCTGACTGAGAAGCTACGGATACCTACCACAGCGCTTAATCCTGCTATCTCTGTGGCTGCCCTTACTGGACAAACTATCTCCTGTATTTCACAAAAAACAATAAAATTCAAGTTCATAGTTTCTGGCAATCATCATGAGCAGGGTGAGTTTTTTGTTTTTGATTCTACCAAATCCCAACTGGTTTTGGGTTATCCATGGTTAAAGAGACACAATCCACTCATTAACTGGTCTGAAAATAGAGTAGAAAAATGGGGAGACAACTGTTCCAGAGAGTGTTTACGTTCTGCCGTTTCTCCTGGGGTTTTTGACAAACAAGCAATTGAAGAGATCAACCTTTCTAATGTCCCCTCTGTTTACCATACTTTTGCTCCAGTCTTTAGCAAACAACAAGCTCTTTCATTACCCCCTCACAGACCATATGACTGTTCCATAGACCTCCTTCCGGGTGCTCCGCTACCCTCGAGTAGATTATATAATCTGTCCGGACCTGAGAGGGAGACTATGAGACAGTACATTGACGAGTCCCTTAAATCTGGCATCATTAGGCCGTCAACCTCTCCTGTGGGGGCGGGATTCTTTTTTGTTACAAAGAAAGACAAGACGTTACGACCATGCATTGATTTCAGGGGTTTAAACCAAATCACTGTCAAAAATAAATACCCATTACCCCTTATGGACTCTATGTTTGAGCAACTGCAGGATGCTGTCATTTTCACAAAATTGGACCTTCGCAACGCCTATCATTTGGTGAGGATCAAAGAGGGGGATGAGTGGAAGACCGCGTTCAAGACCCCTCTAGGCCATTTTGAATATCTAGTCATGCCGTTTGGATTAACTAATGCCCCTGCAGTGTTTCAAGCACTAATCAACGATGTATTAAGAGACTTCCTTAATGTGTTTGTGTTTGTGTATCTGGACGATATCCTCATTTACTCAAAGGATAAGGATCTACACCCAAAACACGTAGAAGCTGTACTTCAGAGGTTGTTGGAAAATCAACTTTTTGTTAAGGCGGAGAAATGCGAGTTCCATGTGTCTACTGTGTTTTTTCTTGGCTTTATTTTTGAGAGAGGACAGGTTCGTTCTGATCCCGACAAGATCAAGGCTGTTACGGACTGGCCTACTCCCCTTGATCGAAAACAGTTACAACGGTTCCTGGGTTTTGCCAATTTCTATCGGCGGTTCATCAAGAATTATAGCCAAGTTGCATCGCCACTTACTCAGCTCACCTCAACTCTGCATAAATTCGCCTGGACCCCAGCAGCAGAAATGGCCTTCCTAGAACTAAAACGACGCTTCTCTTCAGCTCCCGTTCTTGCCCACCCTGATCCACACAGACAATTTGTTGTGGAAGTGGATGCCTCTGACTCGGGTGTGGGGGCTGTGTTATCCCAGCGGGCAGCTGACGATGGGAAGCTTCACCCCTGCGCCTTCTTTTCCCGTCGTCTTTCTGCTGCTGAACGCAATTATGACGTCGGTAACAGAGAGTTGCTGGCCATAAAGTTGGCTCTCGAGGAGTGGAGACATTGGTTGGAGGGTGCAGAAATACCATTTGTTATTTTTACTGATCATAAGAACTTGGCATACATTCAGGGTGCTAAGAGATTAAATGCACGACAAGCCAGATGGTCTCTTTTCTTCGCCAGATTCAACTTTTCTATCACTTACATCCCAGGTACTCGCAACATTAAACCGGACGCCCTATCCCGCCAGTTCTCCTCATCTGAAACTTCTGATTCTCCTGTGGACATTTTGCCTACATCCTGCACAGTTGGAGCCATGACCTGGACCATTGAGAATGACATTCGAGAAGCACAACGACTCGAGCCGGACCCTGGTACGGGCCCTCCAGGAAGACTTTTTGTCCCTGCTTCAATGGTTGGTGAGGTGTTGCATTGGCTTCACACAGCAAAATTCACATGTCATCCTGGTATCACACGCATGTTGCACCTCACTAAAGAACATTTCTGGTGGCCCACAATGTCTAAAGACGTGAGGGAGTTTGTTTCTGCCTGTCCAACATGTGCTTGTAACAAACATAATACCCAACCCCCTGCAGGTCTCCTCATGCCTCTACCTTCCCCTGGTCGTCCATGGTCCCACATCGCCTTGGATTTTGTCACCGGTCTTCCTCTGTCAGAAGGTAACTCTGTCGTTTGCACTGTGGTTGACAGATTCTCTAAGGCCGCTCACTTCGTCCCTCTGACCAAGCTGCCTTCTGCATTCGAAACGGCACAGTTGGTGGTGAACCATGTTTTCCGTCTGCACGGTATCCCGCTTGATATTGTGTCTGACAGGGGGCCACAATTCATCTCTCAAGTGTGGAAGGCATTTTGTGACGCTTTGGGTGCCACCTCCAGCTTGTCGTCCGGCTATCACCCCCAGTCAAATGGCCAAACTGAGAGGTGCAACCAGGACTTGGAGGCTGCTTTACGGTGCGTGATTGAGAATAACCCATCTTCTTGGAGCCGGTACCTACCCTGGATTGAGTATGCCCATAACTCTCAGGTCTCCTCTGCAACTGGGTTTTCTCCTTTTGAAGCGTCATTGGGTTACTCTCCCCCACTTTTTCCCTCTCAGGACTTGGACGTTTCTGTCCCGTCAGTTCAGCGCCATGTCGCACGGTGCCGTCGAGTTTGGCGCCAGACCAGAAAGGCGTTACTCAGGACGGCGGCTCAAACTAAAAGGTTTGCTGACAGACGCCGCTCGACGGCTCCTACTTACCAGGTGGGTGAGATGGTATGGCTCTCTACGAAAGACATCTCTCTCAAGGACACACCCAGGAAACTTGCCCCCAGGTACATCGGCCCGTTTCCCATATCGAGGATAATCAACCCTTCGGCCGTACGCCTGCGGCTCCCGTCATCTATGAAGGTACACCCCACGTTCCATGTTTCCCTCATTAAGCCTGTTGTTGACAGTCCCCTGGTCCCTCCGTCCACGCCTCCCCCTCCCCCCCGCCTGATCGACAACTCGCCGGCTTTTACGGTCCGGCGTCTTCTGGATGTCCGGCGGAGGGGTAGGGGGTTCCAGTACTTGGTGGACTGGGAGGGTTATGGTCCGGAGGAACGTTCTTGGGTCCCTAGGGCTCACATCTTGGACCCGGGTTTGGTTTCCTCTTTTTATAGGGCTCACCCTGAAAAGAGGATGGGATCGCCGAGGGGCGATTCTTGAGGGGGGGGTTCTGTAGGGGTTCCAGGTCCACCAGCCATTCTCTCTCCAATCAGCGGCAACCAGCCACACCTGTTCCTGGTTTGGAGGACTACTCTGCCTGGGTATAAGAACCTCTGCCAGACATGCCTTCAGCGCCGGGACATTATCAAGCTATGGTAAAGTGTATGATCAGTCACCAGTCTGTATGAAACCCTGTTTGTATCCGAAGAATGTTTTGATCTCCTACAGAGATATTCTTCTCTAACTCAGACGACCTGTTTCTCTCTCTCAGCCAAACACTCACCTTGCTTCTCCGTTCTGGACCGCCTGAAACCTTGGAACTCCTGGGACCTCTCTGGACTAAACCACAAGAAACACAGCAGTAAGAACAAGAGCCTCATCATCATTAATCCATTGCTTTCTAAAGACAATTCTGGATACTCACCTTGTCCCTGCCTTCTCTTTTTCAGTCTGGAGGATCTTGACCTGCAGCAATAAAATAAATCATTATTTTTTACTCCTGACTCTGTTCCTTCTTCTCAGTCAGCCACTTGGGGTCTACATGTCTAAAAATATGACACTCTCGTCTTCTCCCTGGCTCCCCATTCTGCGGTGACCCCTGGAGTTCTGGTCGTTGACTCAGGGCTCGGTTCTGTCCAGAGAGCACGGGGCACGCGTGCTCAGAGCTCTGCTGTGCGGCTACCTTCTGAACTCCCGACCCACGGGGAGAGAAAAAGAGAGGGGCAGATATTCCCGGAGCTTTTGCTAAAAATCTGCTATAAATCATGAAATCATGAAATAACACATTTAGTGTTATTTCTCTACCATATAAATAAACGCTCCTGTATTATTTTTAAATAAACAAGTAAATAATGGCGATGCAATTTGAAAACATGGTGAGTCATGGACTTTAAAGAATTCAAAAATGGAAGGAGGAAAATAATGATTACTGTATTTTTAGCCTGTATGACATATTTATGGATTGCTTTTTCTTCTTAAATATGAAACAAACATTGAGGCGCTGAAGTTAGAACAGTTTTATTTAGATACAGCAGTTAATAGAGTAATAAACGAATTCTCCACCTCTTCAGGAGTTGGTGCTGGGTCCCTGAAACACAAAAATAGACATTACGATTAAAACGGTTTACACTTCTCCATTTTAACAGGACTAGATCATTTTCTACAGCGTGAATGTGGGTGAAATGAAAGAATAGAACTTCAGCTCAGCTCTGAACGAGGGTCTGGTTTTAACCAGGCTAGAAGGCCTCAGGATTGTACGGTTTTTTGAATAAACAAATAAAATATTTGCGGACAGTTCGAGACAAATTAATTAGGGCCGAATGAACCGTCACAGCTGGAAGGATTGATCAAAAAAGATTATGACATTCTATCTCAATAATTTTAGGTTATAACACTTAGATAAACGGAAAAGTAAGAAAATTGCAGTGGACCTCCCGTTAGCATAGCATATGCCTAACAGCGGACATTTTATAACTTTGTAACGGTAGACGGCTCACATCGGATTCGCTAACAAAGCGTACAGTGGCGCGTCGTGTAGATAAACAATATCGACTTTAAATAATCCAAATTTAGTTTTTGTAGACGAACTTAGCAGCTAACAGCAAAGCTAACGAGCCATAGGTCCGACGTGGTTTACGAGATGTAGTCTTATAATTTGTGTATAGGCTGTGAGGATGTAGAACCGAACGCATCATACTTGTATTTCCCAATATAAGAAGCAGAGAAAGTGGATTACCAATTTGGAAGACGTACTTTTGTGAATAGATCCAGTGAATGTCCACGTCGTCTTGTGAGCGTCGACCCGAAGAGCAGGGTTGCCAGATCGCTAGACAAAAGAAGCGATCAGCTCCTTCAAAACAAGCACAACTAAGCGACTCAATGTCCACGAGAAGCGAAAATAAAAACCCGCCACAAGCGGCTGATCAAATTTGAAAGCGGCTCCAGGGAAAACAAGCCCAATGCCGCTGGAAATAAGCGGATTTGGCAACTATGGGGACGCAAAAGACACAGTTGTTTCGTGTATAGCCTGAGCAGGGTTGCCAGGTGAGAAATGTAGGATTATCGTACACCCATCATAAACAAAATAAGTATGCTCGATAGTCACTCTATTGTTGAATACTGTAGCGTTTAACAGGCACTCACAGCTTTGTGGCGTCAGTACTGGGGGGAACCATAGACATTAATACGCATTATTGTCTGGTGGTAATTAATGAGCTCAACAGAAAGTCTTCTGTCACATTTAGAAAAGCAGGATTAGCTGGAATTCCAAGACGCCTTCAGGGTTAAAAAAAAAAACTCCGACAGACAGTTGCGACAGGCTGATGAAAACCGATCACAACTACACGTTTACAGAATGGCGAAATTATTGTATTTTTGGCCTTTGTCGGGATTATTGATCGTACAGAGGGCAAAATTATCGTACAAATACGAAAATTATCGTACAGCTGGCAACATTGAGCCTGAGTATAATGGAGACCCCTGATGGACGAAAAAAGGTACTGCAGACAGGAGCATAATAATTTCTAGAAAAAACCAAAAACAGGTCGGAGTCACTTTATTTTTTAATTTAGTCATCCAGTTGGGTTATTCGTTCTGAAACATTTAATAAAAGTAAAGGGGTGCAGGTACAGAGTTTAATAACTGTTTGGAGTCAGATGAATAAAAGAAGAGGACAGATTGGGGTTTGAAGAATAAATAATAATAATAATAATAGTAATGAATTCAATTTATAACGCACTTTTCATTAATGGAAATCTCAAAGTGCTAAGGAGGGAGTAGCCCTCACAGACAGGTCTTAAATGAATACATATTTATAGATGTGGAAAATGGATTTAAAATTCATTCATTTCTAAATTTTGATGCACTTTTAACATGCAGGAAAGGGTTTTAACAGAACTGTTTTTTTGTATGTCCAGAAGCTCAGATTTAGCTTTTTTAGATTTCTCTACATGGATTATGGAGCATGCATCAGGGTATTTAACAAAACAGTTTGTTGAATAAATGTTTTAAAACGTGCAATCACTGATCATTTCTTTAATATGTAATGCACTTAAATGTTAAACTGAGTACAAATGTAAAAGGACAATTAATTTAATGTTAATATTTTTATAATTTCTTTATTCTTTGCACTAATATAAAGACAAAAGTGGACTTTTGGAATGAGTATTCTGGTCTGACCCCCTTGAGATCAGATTAAGCTGTATGCGGCCCCCAGATCAAAATGAGTTTGACACCCCTGGATTAATAGTTATATACCTGGAACAACAGGCCAAAATGAACTAGCCCATATTTTTACTTTGAATAAATGAGCCACTGAGTTTAACAATTTCAAATTGATAACTTAGGAAGGCAGATCTTAGAAGGCTCAAGGAATTTGCTAATTATCATAGACTGTATACTAGCAAGGGGGTCTTAGGAAATAGTAAATTATATTTTCTAAAATAAAAGTAGGCTGCAGTATTTTTTGATTTCAGGGTAAATTGATTATTTCACTTTTAAGTAAACTAATGTTTTGGATCTGTTGTGCAGATCAGATTAAAAGATGCCTCCGTCGAAGGTTCCACAATAAAGATTGTTAACAGAAAATTAATTTGATCCTGGTCTGTTAATTATTTTTTAATTTTTTAATTTTTAATTTTTTAAATAGCCTCATTGAACAGTGTTGATGGAACAAGAGTGAGTCTTATGAATCCCACCTCATCTATACAGAACACATAATGGTAAATATGCATTAAGATAGGCCTCTGTCAAAACACATGCAGCATCTGACTTTTGAATCTCAGCTACTGTGGTTATTGATCAGATCGGATCAGATTTAATATGAAGGTGTGTCCAGAAACTGACTCACTGTGACTTCACTGGGAAGAACAAACTCATATGCAACCTTGCTCAAGAACTTTGAGGGGCATACGCAAGGAACGACTGAAAACAACAAAGGCACAGAAAGAACAAAAGACTGTCCACAAAAACTTTCAGCCGAGCAGAGGCAAAGACTTTCTCAAAGAACTGTCAAAACATGGTCATCAGACACAAATGGCCAGGATATACGGTCCGGATTTGGGGGGTCCGGACGAGAATCAGAACCCAGTGAACGTCTCACTGGGGGCTGGAACAAGAGAAAGCTGAACACGTTCTCCAAACAGACAAGAGAACAAATGGTCCTGAAGTCACTCACACCAGCAAAGGCCGCACCCATATTGATCTGTGAGGATCTGTCGTTGATCTTAGTAGCCGGGATCAAAACTACAGTTGCTATGATAAATTTTTAATGAAACACATAGGCACATTTGGGCCTGCCAGCGCAGGCTTCATGATTTTTAGTTATACTGTGCTCAGGTGGATCTGACGACTTGCTTCTTCTGGTTCCTGTAACTCTGTGGTGAAGCTGAAGGGGAGCAAG
Source organism: Garcialebias charrua (assembly GCA_038048925.1). Classification (NCBI taxonomy): domain Eukaryota; kingdom Metazoa; phylum Chordata; class Actinopteri; order Cyprinodontiformes; family Rivulidae; genus Garcialebias; species Garcialebias charrua. The sequence goes on from JBBPBX010088807.1 coordinate 11,300, forward strand.
GGAAATGATCCTAGCTCCTGACCCCAAAACAGTCAACTTTTATATTTTTGTTTTTGCAGCTGTCCTTGGCGGAGTGCATGTTGGGAATCTGATGTGTCACAAGGGGTACATTTTGGTAAATGATTATAATTTTAAAGAAAATGAGATGATATCGTAGATTATAGTTAGCTATATGGTTGTGAAAACCAAATTAGAGGTGGCAATAGGCTGAGGTTTAGGAAACATCTGACACTAGTGCTAAGGTTAAAGGATGGTAAAATTAGACACAATTTCCAATTTATTAACCAAATAACTTTGGCATAATTGAAACAAGGTAGAGTTTTGTTTCAAAAGGGGGTTAAGGGACAGACAGATGTTTCTAAAAATAGAGAGGTTGAAATTGGTCCCTAGAAATAACTAGATTGTAAATGTTTCCTAGAAACAACTAGGCCGGAAAATGTTCCTAGAAATAACTAATTAAGGATAACCGATAAATTTGCGTTATAAACAAAGTTCACTTGCGTTGATATTGAGGCGGCATCGGTCTTGAACGTTTTATTTTCTTTAATCAAGTCATGGGGGAAGGAGTATTGATGCAAGCATATTTCGAATGAGCAATTAACAACACTGTTTTTTTTTCCCCTCTGTGAAAGTGTGAAGCAGGATGGGGGACCCCCCCTTGGAAATGATTCCTGCCTGCAGGCTTGAACCATTCAAGCCTGAAGTGGACCTGATCAGAGGATGTTTAGAAATATGATGGTTCTGTAGAATTATAGCAATTGACTTGACTAGACGACATGTGACTTATTGACTCAGGAAAAAGGTGTATAGAACCACGGGTGTACAATGGTTTGTGAATTATGCTCTGCCGCCGCTTGTTATGTTATTTTTTTAATTATGCTCTGCCGCCGCTTGTGATGTTATTGTTATGTGTGTAATTTCTGCTATAAGCTGAGTGAAAAGGTATAGTATTTTTTGTAAGTATGAACCGCCTTAAAACTACTCATAATTAACCCTAATGAAGATTAAGTCTCTTCCAAACCCAACTAACATGCATGATTCATTCATTGTACTACTGGTTTATAATTGATTGGGTGTTGTTTGCTGTGGCACATTCTGTTCGTGATAGGTGGTTCCTGGAAATGCTCCAGCTGAGGGAGTTTTCTCAACGGAGTCCCGGGGAGGCAAGACCAGACAGCCCTGGTCAAGTACGGACCCGTGTGGGGTCGCTGAACGCACACCACAGGCAGTGCGTGTCAATGCCAGGGGATCCACACGGTTCAGTGTGCTCCAGCCCGTGAACCAGGAAGGAGCTAAAGGATTGGGCTGGACAACAAGAGGAGCTCGCATTCGAACTCTTGTACCTTGATAGACGAAAGTAGCCGAGTAAGTTGCGTGCGAGGCTCAGAAGGACTCTGTTTAATGGAGCCACTCGGTGCTAGGAATATGCACACATAGAACAGACACCTAAAACGATAAAAACACTACATATTAGAGTCTCACATTACACGAAGAAAACTCGGGAACATAGGAGGACATTCCCGAGCACCCAAGGGGAATGCCCCTGAGTACGTGTAAAAAGTATATTAATGTTTCTGTGATGGTGATATAAATCTGGTGTTCTTTCTCTATTTTTGTGTGTTCAAGGGAGACAACTGCCTTACTGCTGGAGGATGAATTTGGGAACTCAAGGTTCATAATTCTGCAATATCCTAAGCGCTTACTATTAATATCGTTCATAGTTTGCATATATTTCCTTATATTCTACAATTTGCATATTAATAAATTCATTCGGGTCTGGAGGACCCACTGGACAATTGGCTGATAAAGATCTTCGGTCACTGGAAACAGGTGTTTGTATCTATAATGGTATCATTGGCTATTTTCTTAGGCATACTTATAACTTGCGGGTGCTGCTACGTGCATTGGTTAAGGTCTTTGACGGTTAGACTTATCACGTCCACCCTGGAAAAGAGGGTTCCTGAAGTGATGCGACAACTGTTTTTGTTAAAAAACTATAACTTGGAGGATTTTGAAAAGAACTGATTGAATATTGTGAATATATGCGTTTAGCTGCGTTATTAGGTGTGTGATTTTATTTCTTTTGGGATGGACCTCAGCAGAATGAGGTCCAAAGGGGGATTGTTGTGAAATAAAAATATATTTATCTTTGTGTTTTCATTTATTTTCAAGGAGTCTTCACACGGCGTTCAAAATGATCACGTTTTCCTCATAGAATGGTAAGGGTTTCCTGAGAGGTGGTACTAAAGGAATGCGTGGAGTTGGCTCTGTTCTGGTGAGGCTGGGGGATGATAATATAGCTGGCGCCTCTTTGTCCTGTCAGTTTTACGACTTTGTAGAATATATGACTTGGGGAGACCACTCGAGCAAGCTGGGGGGAGGCAGTGGTATTTCCTGTCTTCTGGCAATAAAGGGGGGACGGCAGGCTCTGAGGCAGGGCCCCCACAGAAGGGTATAAAAGGTTCCCATCCTCCAACAGCAAGGCAGAGAAGTAAGCCCACGGTCGGATCAGGTTGTATGTTCTCCCTGTCCCCCTCTCTCTCCCCTCCTCCCTTCTTCTGTCTCTCTATCTCTGTCACTCACTCTCTGTCCACTTATTCTAATCCAATATAATGACTTTTGAAATAGAACAAATGTATTCTGTGACTTTTAACTTATGATCAATTAAACTGGTTTGGAACTTTAAATGAGCGTCTGTCGTGTGTAAGTGTATCTCTCCTTCCTGTTCCAAAGTGAACCAAAAAACGAATTCTGGGACGGATAGAATCTTACGTCAACAGTTTCCAGAATGCTGGGGAACTAGAGCCAGAAATCATTTATGTAGACAGAGACTGCTGCAGTGCATCAGGTTTGTGCTTATTTGAATGTTTGTTTTTGCACTTAAATGTACCATTTTTTTATTCCAAAGTTAAAAAACATTTTCAGATTCTTTTAATGATTGAATAACCCAGTTTAAAAGTATGTATTTTGTATTTTGAACAAGCTTTTATGGTCTGTGTAACTGTTATGTTTTATGTCACAACTTTAATAACATGAGCCCTCAGGAAAATTTAAATCTGCAGAATTTATTCATTTGTGTTTCATTTTATTTTTTGTTGAAACAGGTTTACCTCCAGTCCTTG
>JBBPBX010088808.1:0-14421 GCA_038048925.1 Garcialebias charrua
CATAGCTACTGTGTAAAAAATAAACCGTGTCTAAATCACTTTTCCATTGATCGAGTGTCCAATAACTGTATTTGATGAATAATAACCCTTCAATTGCTTTAATACATTCAAGTACTAACAATAAGTTGTTTTTGTTCGCTGTTAAAAAAAATAGCCGAAATAACATGAGTTGCGCACACACTTTTCTAATAATGTATTTTTAAATTATGTCTGCGCGATCAAGTAACATCAGGAAGTTTATTTATTCAGGGAGGGTTTATTAATGAGAGTTTTGGATGATTTACTGTTTTAAAATGATAGATCTCAAACGCAATCGGACATGCTCCGCCATTATTATTTAAATGCGCGTTGGAGCGTGCCTTCCCGTTGTCACGTCACATGACGTTTTGCGGAAATGCGCAGATTTTTAGGGGCGTGTCCCAGAGAAAAAACTAACATAACTTGGAATGAAATTTTAATATATTTATAATTTATTTTGCAAAAACGAACAGAGCTGAATGATATAAGATATATATGTTGTGAAAAATATGCAAATTTCCAACATGATGTCACAATACCTTTAAGTTTATCTTGAACCCAACACTGGGATGTTTTATGATCTCCCACTACAACCACTTCTCCATCATCAGACTCGTGTTCGTGCTGCTGTTTGGAATGATGTTGTTCTATTACATTAGTGTTTAGTGTATTTTTAGTTGATGTTTTATTATCTCACACTACAACCACTTCTCCATCATCAGACTCATGTTCGTGCTGCTGTTTGGAATGATGTTGTTCTATTACATTAGTGTTTAGTGTATTTTTAGTTGATGTTTTATTATCTCACACTACAACCACTTCTCCATCATCAGACTCATGTTCGTGCTGCTGTTTGGAATGATGTTGTTCTATTACATTAGTGCTTAGTGTATTTTTAGTTGATGTTTTATTATCTCACACTACAACCACTTCTCCATCATCAGACTCGTGTTCGTGCTGCTGTTTGAAATGATGTTGTTCTATTACATTAGTGCTTAGTGTATTTTTAGTTGATGTTTTATTATCTCACACTACAACCACTTCTCCATCATCTTCACAGAATATTATCAACAATAAAACGTGAACTAACCGAAGACAAAAATGCGTCCTTGATGCACCGTGACTCCGTGCGCGCTGCGGCAGTGCTGCATGGAGGCTCTGGGCTCCCAGATGTTTTTGGCGATGTTGTACCGTTCCACGGTGCACAGCTGGATCTGCCCGTCGTAGCCTCCGATGGCGTACAGGTGAGGGTTCAAGCACGCCAAACCTACAAAACCCAGTTGTTAGATACGACGACTCATCGTACAGTGATGGACGACGTGTGAGCGCAGGAGTGAAAACCTCCACATCTGTGCACATCTGGCGCTCAGACGGAGCCCACTCACCCAGTCCGCTGCGAATCGTGCTCATGGGAGCTAGTTGTTGCCAGCTGTTGGTGTCAGGGTGGTATTTCTCCACCGTGTTCCAGCGGTTCTGTCCATCGTAGCCCCCCACCACATACAGGGCCCCCCGACACGCCGCCACGCCGGCTCCCAGGCGAGCCACCGACATGGGGCGAACGAAGGACCAGCGGTTAGCCTCTGGATCCCACCTGTGAAACAAGCAGCAGGTGATCATGTCTGATGACATCACCCATCAGTCAGGAGCGGCGCTGCGTTCAAGTGCTGCAGGGAGGGAGCCTTCTCGTGAGCCAGTCACCTTTGAGTGGATTAGGCTAAGCCAGCGACCACGCCTGACAAATATTAACACGCTTTATCTGAAGAGGCAGAGGTTGCATCACCAGGGGGAGCAGGCGAGAGATTAACAGGTTGTTCTGCAGACGACTCGGTGCCAACACCGTCAGAGACAAAAAAATCAACGATTCCACCGAAACCAGTTGATGACCTCCGGTTTAAACCAGCTGTTGTGATGTCCACGTGAAACGATTTAACACAAGCCCAAATGTTTTGTGCTTGTTCAAGGACTTTATCACACATTAGTTGACAAACTGGAGACCATTTGATCCACTCTGCTCGAGAAAAGGTTCAACTTTTTATAACAACTGCCTCGACTGAATCACAAGCCGTTTTCGCACTGCACGGCCCTCCCCGGCTCCACCCTGCTTCTAACCCGGGTTCGGCGTGTTCGCATTTTCCTTTTCCGCCCGGGATCCGCCCTTGTTTTGGAACCATCTCCACCGTGGTTCTGATCGGGCCGGCCCCACGGACCCAGTTTGACGTCATGTACTGCTCACATTTGATTCGTTGTTTGCAGCAGGGGCGGGACTCATTCAAACAACAACCTCAGCGCGAGCTGATTTCATTAATATTTAACTACAGAAACCCCTAAAATAATTGTTAGCTGAATTAGTGTTTCTGAGTTAAATTTTTGTTAATGACTGATTACAATTCAGCTTATGTTACAACGTAAATAACACGAAGCCATAGCCTACAGAGCATTTCCACCTTTCAGCGCGAATGCTGAAGTTCTATCAAATATAACTAATATTCTCTAACTCTTGCGCGTAGCCAAGGTTTTAAAATATAACTGATAATCTCTAAATCCTGCGCGCGCCAGAATTTTACAAGCGGCAAATCCTTCATAGGAAAGGTTGATTTCAAAAAAATTAATAAGCCGCCGTGGCGTAAAGGGATAAGCTCTCGGTTTTAAGCTCACATTTTATCTTGACCCGTAGGCTACGAGTTCGAATCTCAGCTGGGTCAAGTTATTTTACGTTTGTCTTTTATTGGAGAAAATAAAAAGAAGTAGTAACTACTTCTTTTTATTTTCTCCAATAAAAGACAAACATAAAAAGTAAAACCTGGCTCCATTTAAGTTGTTTAATGTTGGATTTCATTTAACTCCTGCTAAGGAGATTTCAAGAGGAGAACTGTCACTAGCTAATTTACAGCTGTTTCATTACCAGAACTCCTAGAATAAAATCAACAACAATATAAAATGACTCAACAGCTACTCACCAGGGCTGGAGGTTGAGCACTCGCGTCTCGGCGCTGGTAAGTCTGATGTGAGGCAGAGCAGAAACCAGCACATCATCTGAGGCCTCGGGTCGCTCTCATAAGCCTCATCCTCCTCTGCTCGTTCAGGATGCCCAGGTTGAACCACCTCCTCCTTCGGACCATCCAGCACAATATCCTTTAGAGAGAAGGTGCCAGATTCACCTGTACTCTGCCTGAACAGGTACTCTAGTCCAAGCAGTTCAGTGGAGGAGACACTGGCAGGAGCCTGAAGGTTCTTCTCCACAGTCTCTCCAAACAGCTGCTGACAGCGTGTGTTGAGGCGGTCAACAAGTGGTGCAGAGTGGGTGAGGTTTTTACATCCACTACCGCCAAACACTGCTTGGAAGCGCCGGTCAGCGTTCCACCTTGCAATCCTGCTGATCAGGTAAACCTGATAGGGCCGTGCTGCACAGCGGGGACCTAAATGTCTCAATGGAAAGGAGAAATATCAATAACTATTTCCTTTATCAGTGAAGAGTTTAAGAAGTATTAATGTTTTTCTGACTAAATGTTTATCAATCTTTATGTTAAGAGTCAACACTTGTGAGAGAAAACATTTTAGTTTAGTGTCAAGAAACTATTTGCAATTAGGTTTGATCCGGCGCAAGAGTTGTGTGAAAAAACTAAGCTCGTTTTGTTCACATGACCTTGTAGCCTCCTTGGTAACAGATCTAACAAGCCCATCTTTCTTGGAAAAACTGGTCTTTGATGAATGAATGCATATCACCCATCCTACTTCAAGTCCTGCGGTTCTGCTGAAAAGGGAGTTGTGTTCAGTTGAGGACAAACTGACCTTGTGGCTTTTAGATGAAACAGAAAGCCTTTGGCGATGCTTGGCACCGCTCTAAAAACAAGTTTGATTGAAAACATGTTTGATGAGAGTGAGTGAAGTCATGTCAACAGTTTTTACTGTTTTTATTTGTGTGTGCGCATGGATGGATGTATGCTTTGTACCACTGCAAACCATATTTACCCTTGGGTATAAATAAAGTAACCTGAACCTGTATTCCACAAGGTATAAATTAAGAAGCGCTCGGATAAACAATTTTGAAGTCTGTCCGCGAGTCTTTGGCCCAGACGTCCGGTCGAGCATTGATGGCCATATCTCCCGCCGAACCGTGTGTCACTTCCCAGTTCAGTGTCAAGGTGAGGAGATACTGTATTTTACATCAGTGCCTTGTGTGTGTTAGTACTGTGGCGAGATTAAACAGACCCTTTTGATCTTAGCAGGAAAACTGTTTGACTTGTATGTTTATTGTATATCTGAAGAGATGTACAACTGTTTGTGTGTTTGAACATGTATGTTTTTACTTTTCCTGTCACAGACTTCTTTAATAAATATTCATTATTTTTTAATTAAGTCTTGTGTGTGAACTTTTTCCAAACAAAGCGTGTGCCTATCCTCACGAACCTGATTTAAAAGATGATAAAACATTAACCATTTTGGTTGATCTGAAATTTCATAGAACAATCAGAATGTGAACATTTTATTGATCCCTGGGGGAAATTTCAATTATTACAGCCGCAAGTGTTCACGTAAAGTGTACTTGTTCAGTGATGGACGACGGCGCGGTGAGGTTCTCCTCTTTTCAAAGTCCTGTGTTTATCCTGATCAAGACGAGGTACTGGCCGGCAGCCTGTTTCTACGTACTGAAGTCCAAATCTTTCCCCGTCTCCAACGGGGCGTCTATGCAATAACCTTAAAAAGAGGAGGACAAGTGAGAAACCACTGTGTTTCCTTCACCTACACAGAATGTAGAATGTATTAACATCATGGGCGTAGCCAGAATTTTATGAGGGGCGGTTCGTTTAAATAAGAAGTTGGTCAAGCTAAACTAACATGCCTGGATAGGTCAATGGAAAAAGCGTTCGCCTTCCATCCCAAACCTTATGAGTTCAATTCCCGCATGGTACAACGTTTTTTTTATTCATTCCAGATTAAAAAAACACAAGAAAACTATTTACAAAACAACAAGAAATAAAACAATACAGTACATGAAATGAAAGGAAGCAGAAGAAGAAAATAATCTTATCTGCCCCTTCTCAAACTAATTTCTTTTTTCAAACACTCTTTTATTGGATAAAAAAAGTAGAATGTGTTAACAGGCATATTAACTCCATTTTTTTTATCCAATAAAAAACAAACGTAAAATTAGTTGTTTGAATCGAGTGTTTGAAAAAAAAAAAAAATTGTTTGAGAAGGGGCAGATAAGATTATTTTCTTCTTCTGCTTCCTTTCATTTTTATTTCTTGTTGTTTTGTAAATAGTTTTCTTGTGTTTTTTTGATCTGGAATGAATTTTAAAAAAAAACGTTGTACCATGCGGGAATTGAACCCATAAGGTTTGGGACGAAAGGCGAACACTTTTTCCATTGACCTATCCAGACATGTTAATTTAGCTTGGTCAACTTCTCCTTTAAAAGTGGGCGGTTCATTCGAACCCCCCGAACCCCCCTTGCCTACGCCACTGAACATCAACACACAATTCTCACAACAATACAGCACCTTTAACATATACAACTTTGAACTGAACTTTACCTTTAGACTCAGTGGTGGGATGTAACTAAGTACAAATACTTTGTTACTGTACTTAAGTACATTTTTCATGTATCTGTACTTTACTTAAGTAGAGTTAAACATGGGTACTTTTTACTTTTACTCCACTACATTTTACATGAAGTATCTGTACTTTCTACTACACTACATTTCTATAATGTGTTGAGTTACAAGTTACATTCACGTTGCAGCTTTTTGATTTGTCGTTAGTTTGAAATGATGTCAAGAGGGGAGTTGGTCCATTGAATCACTGCAAAGTGGACAGGTAACATTACACCCGCCTTCAAGAAGAGCTGAATCAATGACATATATTCTAGTATATACATTGAGCTGGGAGCACCCACAGCACCACTAACACACTCAAAATGGATTCCACCACAGAGATTCTGCCAGAAAATACACCAACACCCATGGCCTTATAATAATAATAATAATAATGAATTCAATTTATAATGCACTTTTCATTAATAAAAATCTCAAAGTGCTACAAAGTGTAACAAAGCAAAGATCAAAATAAAACAAGTGATAAAATCAAATAAAATCAATAATAATATCGACTAAGATCAAAGATAAAATCATGTGGATGCAGATTAGGCTTGCTTAAAAAAATTAAAAAAATAAAACAAGTGATAAAATCAAGTAAAATCAATAATGATATCAGCTAAGATCAAAGATAAAATCATGTGGAGGCAGAATAGGCTTGCTTAAAAAGAAAAGTCTTTAAGCTGCTTTTATTATGTTATTGAAACATTATTCAAATACTATTTTAATATTACTGAAAGACTATTGAAAGACTGTTCAGTCAGATTCTGTTCAGACAGATTCTCTCTCCCAAAAGAGCCAGACTGGACTCAAATAACTTTGAAAACAACTTTTCTGAACTTGAACAAGAAATTATTGCTGCGATATTAAAATGTGTCAGTTCATGATGTTAAGAGACAAGAGATGTCTCCAAATGACTCAACACTCAGGTCCAAGTTTTGAAAATGGTGTCAGGAAGGTAAAATATTGTTCACTATTGACCCATTACAAGGTTGACTTGACAGTATTTTAACTAGAGTTGATGACAAACTGCAGTTGAAATGATCAGATGTTCCTTTGTTAGTTGTGTCTAATGCTCCTTTTTTTCTGTCAGACAACTTTTACTTAAATGTGTTTACTGCAGTTAAAATGACACATTGGTTTGTGTTAAATAAAAACTTTCACAGGTATAATCTTTCTTATTTTGCTTAATGTCATTTAACTCTGTAGGTCATCCCTGAAATTCTGACGCACAGAATCACAAGTCCAAGTGTGAACTGTGTCACAGAGTAAACACAATAAAAACATGTATTATCTGCAGCATTGTTCATTAAAATGACTCAACACTATTAATGTATTACAGAAAATATACATACAGTATGCACACTTATGATATTGTAGATCATTGGATTAGGTAATACATTCAGCAAGTACTTTTACTTTAATACTTTTAAGTATTTTTAAAATCAAGTACTTATTTACTTCTACTTAAGTAAAAACATTAATATGGTACTTCTACTTTTACTAGAGTACATTTTGTCTGTTTATTTGTACTTTTACTTAAGTACAGTGTTTGAGTACTTTCTCCACCACTGTTTAGACTTTTGGAGACATGTTCATAACATTTGACCTCTTTTACTTTGAATTACCTGCGTACGAGCTTCTGCTGCTAACAAGCTAGCAAATACTACACCGGCCATTTCATGTTATTGACACAAACAAAACAAAGAACGTGATAAACTAATATTATGAATCGGTAAAACTGAGTTAAACATATTTAGCAAGGCAATACAATATATATTTTAATAAAATAATTACCTTAAAAACGGGAAGAAACATGAGAAACGAGTCAAACGACACAGACACTGTTTCCTTCAACACAGTACAGTATGTTGTAGAACAGAGAAAATGTCCGTGTGCGCCCCCTCCTGGACATTAACCATGATCCTACTTGGACCACAGAACTGTACATGTACTTTCCATCACATCTACGTATATATGAATATATATCTGTGGTGCAGAATGAGTACAAATGTCCACTCTGTAGGTAAAACACTCGCCGAGTTTATGCTTACGCTCCACACTGCCTCTTTCCCGACGTGGAAACTAATAAAGCCGAATGCAGAAGAGCGTACGATGACGTCATGCAAACCGTTTGATTTCCCATCATGCATTTCTTCTTTAAGAGCTAAAACAGACGAAAAATAAACAAAAATAAGATGTGCAAAAGGATTCAGGCTTTCTAAAAAATCAGGCTTTATTTAATAAGAAGCCAGATTGGAACCGTGAGTGGAAATCGTAATGAGTGGAAACCGTAATCGATGTGTGTATGGGCAGACAGGTCATAAAAAGCGCTGACAGCCATGGATTCTGTGAAGGCAGCGTCGGTGCGTGTTCTGACACTGCATCAGTTCGTGTGCATCCAGGGTTCTCTATGACACTCCCGGATGACTCCGCACGTCAGCCCATCGGCGGTTCATTTCCCCGGATGACTCCGCCATGGGACCTGATGTCGGATTCATACGCGGCCAAAGAACCCGTGGCTCGACTCAGGGGATCCCCTCAGGGGTGGAGGGATCTCTCGGCTGAACAAGCTGGAGGGGCATTGGTGCACGTGTGCTGGTGTGGAACGAGACCCCGTGGCGCTGTCTTCCGTAGCAAGGTGCTACGTTATTTTTTACACTGTTTGACAAAAACATTCTTCACTTTCGCACCCTGAGGTCGTAAAGGTTACCATAGAACCTTCCCTGATTCATTCATTTCCCTGCATTTCACATGAAGCAAATAACGGTAGAGCCCCCGAGGGGACATGGGGGATATTTTTTTCTTTGCGTTCACACGCAAAAGTTTGTGCGTTATGTAACAGACACCTGTGAGGTTCATGCAGGAGTTTGTGACTTGGCGCTATATAAATAAACTGAATTTAATTGAATTTTGAAATCATTCTTAAATATAATGATATCCAGTGTGTGCTGCAGTGGTCAAAGTAATTTTACGTTGTATATTTCACGTTCATGCTCCGTGGATTCAGCTGTGACTTCCTCGTTCACCTGCTGTCAGTCTGTACCTCTGAGGAGCGCTGCTTCTCTTAGGGACCAACAACAAATTACTGTATTTTCAGAGTATTTGTCAAAGCAGCACCATGTATCATAAATAAACTTCTCAGTATATTTCTGCCAGTGGTGGAGAAAGTACTAAAAAACTGTACTTAAGTAAGAGTACACATAAAAAGACAAAAATGTACTAGTAAAAGTAGAAGTACCATATTAATATTTTAAGTAAAAGTAAATAAGTACTTGCTTTTAAAAATACTTAAAGTATTAAAGTAAAAGTACTTGATGAATATATTGCCTAATGCAATGGTCTACAATACCATTAAGTGTGCCTATAGTATGCCTATTTTTTGTAATACATTAAAGAGCGACTAAACACCCTGTGGATCGGTAACTCCTCCCCCGAAGCAGTTTGAAATTTTCCCTCAAAATGGGCGTGTAGAGAGTCAAGCAGGGGAGGAGGTTGTGGGTTGTCCTGTGTTCACGCCCCCTCTAGTGGTGAACTCTCACCCCTCCCCAAGTTTAGATTTCAAAATGGCGGATAGTCACGTCTTCAGTAAGTAAATCAATGCCTAAACTTGTACTAAAATAACAGTTCTAAAATGTTGTTGCGTGTATTTAATCACACACAGCTTAAGCGGATGCTTCTGAACACTGAACACATGAAAAACCTGTGTTTAGCTGCATGGCATGCGGTGTACGGTTGTGTTTTTGTCTTTGTTTGGATCACAACGGAGTTGTAGTCCAGCTGCAGTGGCTTTAATTCACCACATCTTATTACTTAGCACATTACAAAAGTAACGTTTCATAATATATTTTATTTTAAAATATTGATTTCATCTACCCTCGTTTTTTTTGACGTTTTGGCTTAATTTTAATATGCAACCTAGAACTGAACACACATTGTTTTTTGAATTGACTATAAATGAGCACTAAACAGTGGTCAAATATTTTATTTGTTTTCCAAAGATCCGTGTTTAGAAACATTCTATAAGCTTGTATGATATATTTGTTAGGACGTGCATACACTACATGTTTAAGCTATGTGTCAGCTAATCAAAACTGAGCACAGCTGGTAAGATTTATGAGAAGTTATATTTTTTCAATGCAAACCAAACAAATTGCAATGAATTTAACAATACTGTATCCTTTCAAATGTTTTTTTCAGAGAACTGTGATGACTCAAGCACCCATGCAGCAGCCACGCAGACCCTGGTGTTTGTTTGTGGCTGGCAGGTGCAGCATCTTGAAGGTGGTTGGGACTGCTTTCTCTTCTGTCCACTGCATCCATACAGACGAGCTGGAGGTGGTCCCGTGTGACACGACACAGAAACTTTTGTTGTTTTGAATTAACTTACTGTTAATAAAATGAATCATAAACAACTAGTTTTTGTAATCAATTTCTTTCTTTACAGACCTCTGTATTGATAAATACATTTCCAAGTCATACATCAAAGTCAAATTTAAAAGTCAACTTTATTGTCCAAACTGCAATATGTACAGAACATACACAGGATTGAAATTGCATTTCTCTCAGATGCATGCATAATTTAAACAAACATTTAATAAACATGTTTACATCAGCAATTTTTACAAAGTAATGTTTAAATTTAATATAAATTATAATTGTTTCAGGTGTGCAAATATTAAATATTGTAAAACAAAAGAAACAAAGTGCAATAATCAATTAGAGTAATCCGAATTGTACATTATTAAAAAAGTTATATGAAGCATAAATTTTTAAACGTTAAAATTTAAAAGTTTCCTGTACTTGAATTTATGACTTGTTACAGACCACCCAGGTGCCCAGTCCACACAGGGTTAGAAGAAAACATAAATAATAATTTAACACAAGCACATAGTAATTTACATAAAGGGTATCCTATTCTAAAAGAAGTTCACAGAACCAGATGCGAAGTGCCAAATGTGTGACATGTATTTCAAATTCAGCGGAAGATGATGCAGTCTCGGCCAGAGCTGCGTCATCTCTTGAGACCTCCATCCACGACAATGTTGGGTTCAGCTGAGACCTTGGTGTTTGTTTGTGGCTGGCAGGTGGACCATCCTGCGGGTGGAGCATCCTGAAGGTGGTCTCGAGTGTTTGGGACTGCTGCACGGCTCATCCCTGGATGTGGAACGCCTCATGGAGCTAAAAAACAACACATTTTTAATCACCTTACAAAAAAACATACTTGAGAAACATTACTGTTCTATCACTTTGTTGACCTGTCAAACAGATGACCCAGTGCAAAATAAATACTGCTGCACAGATTATTATTATTATTTTACAAATACCTTGATCCACAACATTATTTGCAACAAAAGAACGCAGGTGCTGTGCGATTTCTGTTACCCCGTGAGAATCTGTTCCCGCTGTGTCGGGAGCGTGCACCCTTTCTCTCAAATAATAATAAAAAATAAAAACAGACATTAACTATCAAAAAATAGCAGCTAGAAATAATTTTTCTCCAGTCATATTTTTAATTTGAATGAGATTTAGCCTACCACAAAGCCTACACTTATCTTTGCAGGAAGTTTTCTTGTCCTCTTATCAGCTGCTGCTTCCAGCATTCTATATTAGTAATAAAAATTATAAATAGGCTATATATGATGTGTTGGTGGCTGATACTTTGTATTTGTCAGACTAGATTCTGTCGGAGATAAATAAATAAAAAACCTGTACAGTAGTCTACACCCCACACTCTAGACCAGGTTTATTTATTTAGTGGAGGTTTTATATTTATTTATTTATCACCAGGAGCTGTCGATTAAAATGAGCTACAACTGTGACACGAACTAGTTGGATGTCTATTATGCAATTTGCAACAAGATCCATCATGGTGTAACTTCCATATTTTGCACAGTGCCCTGGAAGTATTTGATTCTATGTTTAGGTTTTTTACATGATATCCTCTACACAAAGTGTAAAAGGTTAATAGGAGTACCAGTAAGAAATAAAACCTGAAAATACCTGGTGAATCAGCTCTCATGTCACCACCAAGTGTCAAAGACCCACGAGCCCTGGCCTCGTTGATGTAGTTATCCTGCTCCAGCTTCCACTGCCAAAAGACTGTGGGGATGAGGAGGGTTTTTTGATGTTTGTAGAAGCACATCTCAGAGATTCCCTGGATTTTGAACTCATCATGGACCTTAAAAAAAAAAAAAAGTTTTTATCACCTGTATTTTTTGCTGTAAAAAACAAAAATAAATATTTATTATGTCAATTTCAATTTATTCACTCAAGTATTTATGATGATATTCAAACGTTGTGATATTAACAAGGTTTGATCATAACAATCATTTCATGGCTACAGATTATTAATTAAAAAAACAGTGATATTCATTCACCAACTAAAAATTTCATAAATACCTTTGATCCATAACATTTGCACAACAATCAAATGAACAACAGTTCATCAAGAGCTGTTACATTCAACCTGCTAACATTGGCAACATCTAAACATATGTCCACGTCTCAATTTTTTTTGGATGCTGCAGTCTTCCATAACATAGTTTATTTTGATAATATTAAACACTACATTTTTTGCATTGAAATGTAATTACAACACAAACTAGCAACAGCTAAAAATGCCACATCCATATTTATGTCCTGCCACAACTGAGACGCAGCAGCACCCGGACAAAACAAGAACTGTGTCCTACATTCTATTCGGCCACTAAATTAACAAAAAAAGAGAATGACCATTTAATCCCTAACACCACCTCAAATACACGGGCGTGTCACCACCGCATTTATACATAAAAGTAACCAAAATACCTAAAACTAACGACTCACCGTCTCGTGGTGGACACAAAACACATAATAAATTAATCCTGCCGCGTTAATTTGGCTTGAAACAGCGGTGTTCACTGCGGATTTGTCCAAGTAAGCACACAAACAACTAGCCACACAGAGTTAGCACCGAGTTCACCTATGACCCGGAAGATATCAAGATTCTATAGGCAGTCAACAGATTTAATGAAAAGTAACTAAAATGATACGAAAAGGATGAAATTACAAAAATCAAAGGATTTATTTAATACTTTACTTACATATATTCTATTCGGCCATGAAATTAACAAAAACAGAATGATCATTTAATCCCTAACACCACTTTTATATCTCAAATACACGGGCGTCTCGCCACCGCATTTAAACATAAAAAGCAACCAAAATACCTAAAACTAACAACTCACCGTCACGTGCTCGACACAAAACACAAAATAAAATCCCCTAACACCACTTTTATATCTCAAATACACGGGCGTCTCGCCACCGCATTTAAACATAAAAAGCAACCAAAATACCTAAAACTAACAACTCACCGTCACGTGCTCGACACAAAACACAAAATAAAATCCTCCGGCAGCGTTAATTTGGCTTGATACAGCGGGGTTATATAAGGATTTATCCAAGAAACCCAGCACACAACCAGCTAGCCACACAGAGTTATGGATTAAAAAGGTGTAAAAGAGTACTCACCTCTGAACGGATTGTATCCTGGTGGTCATCTACTGCACTCTTGTTTCTGAATTAAATGTCGATGCTCACAATGCTAATGCTATGTTTCTATGCTAGGCTACTATCGCTAACCAACTCCCGCGATCTTCAGGGGAGTGGCTATGAGTGAACTACTTTTATACCCACGGATCTTCAGGGGAGTGGCTACGCAAAACAGGATGTGACGAAATTGTGCCAAAATTAATGACTGTGCCAAACGTAAACTAATGGGAAAATCAGGGTGCAATACCACAGTTCAACCCATAGGACTACGAATACTCGTTTTTAGACCAAATATTGCCGATTTTAACTAATACGCACAAATACATGAAAAATAACTCAAAAATAGTGCTCAGAAACTTTTTAAACACATTCTAGGGAGTTTATCAGCTAAAAAAAGTTAAATTTGGGTTTAGTCGCTCTTTAACTTGTTGACAACAACTTGTAGTTAGCTGATTTTAGCCAGAGAGGAAAGCAGACGAGGCAGCTGTTTACCTCAGGCTGCACGCATGCGCAGTAGTGAAGGTTCCAAAAATCACAGCGCCATCTAATGGCCCAGCATGGTAACTACAGTGAAATCATGAGGACGGGGGGTGGAGGGGGAGAGAGTCGTATCCACAGAATTCGACCGTGTCAACGCAAAACTTTTCACCTAATTAACATACACAAAACATCCGTTTCCCCCACACAGTGTCCATGTAAACAGGGCCTTAAGGTCTTTGTTAGACTAATTCACGGAAGTGGCTCCTCTGTTACCATCAGGTGTGAACCGTCTGGGAATCAGACCTAAGGCTGCATTATATGTTTTTGAAAGTTGGAATCTGAGACCTCCTCTGTTAAGAGAAGGCCTTTCTTTCTTAACATAAACAGCTTCCTTCACACCCCTCTCAAACCATCTGTGTTCTCTGTCCAAAATGTGCACATTCTGGTCCTCAAATGAGTGTCCCTTGTCCGTGAGGTGGAGGTGAACAGCTGAGTTTTGTCCAGAGGAGGTGGCTCTCCTATGTTGGGACATTCGTCATTTCAGTATTGAACGCCCTTTTTTGATTTTATCATGTCCTGGATGACTGAGAATCTTCACCAGCATATCTTTCATTCAACCTTTATTTATCCAGGTTGGTCCCATTTAGCCTCGGGACTCATTTACAAAAGAGACCAAAGCTCTTGCAGTATTCTAAACAATGTTTCTAAACTCTAAACGCTCTAAAAGAGCACATAATGTCATGATTTCTGCTCCCTGCCTCCTCTGCTCGCTGACACCTGCAAGCGCTCTTGG